>CASHTH010000558.1:0-14870 GCA_030341885.1 Geodia barretti
GCAAGCCTTCACCAGTTTTTTCACGTCGCGTATGTAGGTTGGGCGCGCGTACAGAACCAACCCCCGTAGTGTTCCCGCCCAGTTCTTGAAGTAAGTTACTTGCACTTCATCGAACCCACTCTTGGCTATCAGCTCGCTTTTTTTGTTGTTAATTGCAACCGAAATATCGGCATTTTGGATAAGAAATTCGGCCAACTGGATGCCATCTTCGTCTGCTTCTGCGCTGTACGGCTCTTCAACATCGAGAAATTTGATAACATCCTTTATGGCTTGCGTCCACGGTGTAGAGATGCCACGCTCTTCAGTTTCGATTTCTGGCCAGAAAGACGTATCATCTGGTGGAACTGCTGCTCGACGAGTCATAACGGGCATATCATCGTCGTTCTTCGACGCCATACTGTTCACGAATCCCAAAACTTCCGCGATGGAACGCTGAGAATGAGGGTACGACTCTCACTGAAAAAATAGCGATATAGCATGGGCTTTTTATACATCGTGTGTGCTACTTGATCGAGTCTGTGCGCACGCGCGTTGCCCAATAGCGCACGAGGTTGCGTAATGCACGAGCCCCGCGCCACTTAATTGCGGATGGCGCACGGGTCCAATTCGGGTGATCCTCCTGCATAGGCCCGCCATATGTATAGCTATGCTGTATAGCGGGACGCAATGAGCATTTTGTATATACCTTGCACATCGCTCCCTGGCCATACTGTAGCATTTACAACAAAAACTATACAACCCTAATTTTTTTATACCTAAGTGTGTTTGGGAGAACATCTAGAATAGCTAGCTACATTCAAAGAATCATTATACAGTTTAACAATTATTTTAATGAGCTTGCGTAGCATTAACTTCAAAAGATGTTTCATACATTTCGGTCCGTAGACCTTCTTCAGTGAACTGCACAACTAAGATGGTTACAGAATTTAAAGGACTAAGGGTTGTGGCCAGAAAAGGAGCAACAGTTTACGTGTTGGCAGCCTGAGTTGATGTTTCTGAAATGCACAACAGTTTACGTGCTGACAGCTTGAGTTGATGTTTCTGAGGTTGGGGTTATATGATGTGTGCGTGTAATGCTGGCGCTCCCAGATGTCGCTCAGTTGAGTGGGGACCTTCTTTCCCACAGTGCTGGACGAAAACATTTTTACACTCGCTGCCTCTCCCAATCACATCACATGAGTTAGCTTTGACCACACATGTACAGATATACCGTTGTTCTTATCCTGACGTTTGATGGCATATTTGTGCTCTGAAATCCTTTTATGTAGTCTCTAGTGCATGGTAAAACACCAGTTACCACAGAGAGGAAGAGAGGAGTCGTCTATTGCAAAGACTGTGAGTACGTTTATATAGGTGAAAGTGGTCGAACGCTACATAAAAGGATTTCATATAATTGTTAATAGTATCGTAGCAATGAGTCTCTATAGAATTATTATACAGTTTAGGTGACCTATATCTCTCATTTTTCTACAAGGTCCATAACAGGCTCCCTCAATTGAGACAAGGTTGGTGGTCATGACCGACAGTCATCTGGAGCTGCCACCATGTCCTTGAGAGATATTGTAGTTGTTCCAGTTGAGGGAACAGCTGGCTCAGAGTGTTCGGTACGATACTGCCCACCCGGCAATTCCTCTTCATTTTCCTCCTCCTTCTTATTGCATGTCATAATGGTTTTGACCCTTGCTTCACACCCAGAACGACTCTGGTTGCACTGGCTAACATCTGGTCAGTCTTGTTCCTGATCCTCACATTGTTACGCAGCCGCTTCAGCAAGTGCCAGAGAACAATACCAATGTAACAGATGAAAGTGGTGCTCACAGATGCATTGACTAAATTCTCCTGATCGGAGAACCTATTATCATTCTGGATGGTGTATAAAGTTCCAAGAGTCAGGGTAGTAACATTGAGTAGGAACCGCATGTCAAGTAGGGCCACCCCAATCCTCTTAAAGGGGTGGATGTAGGCCTGGATGACGGATCGCATGCGCGAATCCCTGCGCGCTAATTCGAAACCGGATCGTCACAGTTCAATGCGCTTAGGGGCGAATCACATAATAGTTGTGCGCGCTAATTTCTCGAGCACGTTGTCGTGCGGTGCTGACAATACTCACACCTTGAATGCCACATATACATACCTCTAAAGTAACACTGCTATTCTATGACAAGCACCCGGATGAAGTACAAAAATAAAACACGGAAGGGCTGGAGCCTTGTAGTAAGACAACACATTTAGGTCCTGACGGCTCAATCAGAGGACCAAGGGAAAAACCCGTGAAGGGAAAAACCTTTTATATAAACAGCCCTTTTAGCTACAGTCTACAAACTCTAAAACAATGTACACAAACTGAACGATCCCGAGAAATATAAAATAGTTAGTTTACTTGGCCAACTCGAGTGAGAGTCGACGTGCCTGATTGGCAGTGTTCCGTACATACTTCAGTTCATTTATGCCCTCTTTCACATGCACCGCAAGAGCATGTTTACCAGCAGACTCTAAGCCGCTGTCAAAGATCTCGAGAAAGCTTTCCATGTAGTAGAGGGTGTGGCCAAGAGCTGCTGTAGTTAGGGAGGGGTTGAGGCGTCGCGGGATCATGCCTAGAATTACATCAATCGGTGTCTTCAGGTCGTTTGAGCTGCCACGAATATCCAGAAAGGACGCATAATCAGGAGCATGTTTACGAATGTGTCGGAGGAGGATTCTACCATCGAAAGCTTCCGGGTACTTGTGGTTGTTTGAAGGATTGGAAACTGGAATGTCCCTCGTTCTGTACACTGTGGCAGCCTTTTTGGGTCTTTTGCTTCTCTGTCTTCGTACGAACGTACAATTTTACTCTACTTCCGGGATCGTTATGGAGAGATGTCACGATGGGATTCAGGGATTTTCCCATGATGCTTACACCCTTTTCAAGGAAGTGGTTTGGCTCCAAAATGATGTCCGGCGATATTAAAGCTGGCTCCTATTAGAGAGAAGAAGAAACACGGGTATCTTAAACACCGCCCCAGTTCTCAATGCTGGGCATCTGTTGTCTAGCTCCCATTCAGGTTTAATCATACCCTTGTACATCACACATATCTTCCTATATATAACTTTCACACTGTTCTGAGGCCACTCTGAGAAGAATTACTGAAAAACTAACCAAATTTGTCGGCAATTGAGAAAGTCCAATAACGAGATTTCCTTGTCTTGAATCCCCCTGAATGGAGCATTAACGAATCATTGCAACTGTACATAGCGATAAGGACTAATACCTGTTGAGGAACTGGTAAAGAATCTATCCTCATGATGTCCTGCATAGTACCAACAGAAAATGTGAAGTAAAAATATCAGGACAGATGTATAATTATACAGCTACCTTTGCAGGGTTTCCCTCATCAACAGAAAGTGTTTGGAAAATTGTTGCATAATCGTCTTCCTCTGGAGTCTAGAGGCATGCAAATTTCCATAAAACATGAAAAGCACTTGAAAGTGCATAACCCTCGCCACTGTTAATTATGGAGGTTCAACTTTACTTCAGCCATTTTTATCTACAAAGATACATTTATATAGCCATAGCTAACATCCTATGTCTCATTTTGTGAACATTATCCTTTATTCCAATCATCCTTGTCCACATTATTCTGGACATGCGTTTTCAATACTAGTTACTACAAAAACACTTGACAGTATATACATAACCCTCAGTCACCACTTTATTCTTTATTTCAGCAGCCAATGGCTACTAGCTACTCTCAGTAACTCCTTCACTGAACAGATTCGCTTCCTGGCTCTCACTTCACTGGAAATCACGCTCCTACTCAACTGTCTTTTATCTCTATTTGACGCACACTCACCTCGGCAGCCCTCCGTTTCGCCCGCTTCCCCGGCCTTCTCCGCTCCAGAATCTTATTTTACCGTGCATTCTTCCTACTTGATAATATGTCCACGTTTCACGCTCAGGGGCCGCGATTACCGAGAAAAACGGTGGACAGACGGACGGACGGACGGACGGACGGACGGACACACACACACACACACACACACACACACACACACACACACACACCACACACACACACACACACACACACACAGACACCGACTGCAATAACCCTCCGCTGCGCATGCGCGCAGCGAGGGTAAAAATACACACAGTTGTTCTAGTTGTAAGCACACTGCTAATAATTGTGGTTCTCTTGCAGAAAAAAGAATGATTCTGCAAAGCACCTTCTGTAGCTGATGATGATTGTGTTGGTCAGGGAGGGAAGATTCTAGGGGCCATTTGTTGGGAGTCACCAGTGGTGGTCCACAACCGGCACTGGAGTTAGGAACCTGCTGCTGCTGTTCAGGACAAGCCTGATGAATGGCTATATTCTCACCGCAACTCTGTGGGTTAACAAAATCATACGTTGCAACACTAGGAGGTAGTGTTAACAAGCCAACACGAAAAATATCTTAACCCTTTGGATGCCATGGGTATCTCCTTAAATAAGCAGAAATTGATGTATAACATATCACCTAGTATATATATAAATTCTTATGGACTTATGGAGGCTCTGTGCATATATATTCCCATGACTTGCTAAGGTTAATCCCACAAACATGTGGGAGATTATACACGAGGCTTCGACAAACCTCTAACTGAGCCATGCACTAAATGTTGTTAACGAATCATGGAAAAATATTCAATTCTGCACAAATCTTATTATTGCGTGTCAACAAAATTATTATTTTAGTCGTCTGAATGCAGGAATTTAATGTTGTGACCCGCATACCCGCACTGCATGCGCACCGTAATGTTCTACATGATTCTAAAAAATACACACGAAAACACACGGAAAATTGAACTGCCCGCTTCGCTCGCCAAAAATTCATTGCATTCCTCTACTAGTTAACGTACCTTTTCTGGAGTATAGAAAGTGTGCTGAATGCCAGTCACGACTTCATTCATAGCAGCTGACAACTTTTCACTCTTGTGCTCAGTGGCATCCATAAACTCTGGCACCTCGACCGAGTCACCCGAATCTGAGAAACTCATGTCCTCCGAGACAGTACTAGACCCGCTACTGCAGGAATGATCTTCTTCCTGCATGTAATGGGACAATAGCCTTAGCTAAACAAGCACATGGTACATTACGGTAGAGTTGCTATTTGTGTAAAGTTGTTTAGCTATGTTTCACTTTAGACGGTACTATTTGACAACAACTTAAACGCTGGAAAGATCTTTTGCCCCATTAAACAATTTTTACCACTAAGAACAATCATTATAACAAAGAAAACGAAAACATGTGTAGTTATTAACATACTTCAGGTGGTGGCTGAATGAAATCTAAATCTGACACCATAAACTTGTCTTCTCCATTTCGTGCAGATGTAGCTGCTTGGTTTGTCTTGAGGAAGTTGACATTTTCTTCACCAGACTTTATCTGAAAGAAATTTCAAACCACAGCAATAAAGTCAATGCTTGTATATAAGAGCCATACCTGCTGTGAAAGTGGCAGTTGAGTTGGTCCATCACAAATGATCTTCCCATTCTTCAGTTCGGTCTTGGGCAAAGTCGACTGAAGGGTGATTTGGGGGCGGACAAAATCTCGGTAGCTATCTATGTAAGGCATGCATGGGTACCTGGATAAGGGAGTCATCTTCAAATTGGTCTAGTTCACAACCAGGGACTCTGTGAGGCTCACTCAGATCCCCAGACATCTTATAACTGTAGTACAACAAGAGGCACATAATCAGACACTTTCAATGTTTACACTTTCCCCATGTGGAGAGCTAAACATTATTCATTGTCTTGTTATCCCCTTTTGGAATTTTGGAATTTTGGAATTTTTTGGTAGGTACACTATACCCTAATAAGGCTCATCCACTACCCAATTAACAAGGTATATACAAGTATAATACCTTTCCTCTTCTTGGTCTTTTCACAGCTAACAATCATTTACGGAGAAGTTCAACACTTCTGTAGACATGTGGTTGAGAGAATTTTTGAAGAAAATTTATTACACATCCACTGCGATGCCTAGGTGGTCGAGTGAAAATAAGGGAGTTGACATAATCATGCTTAGTCTACAAGATAATTTAGGTCTGATATACAGGCAAGCCATGCTCGTGATATTGAGGGGGGGATGGGCGGGCTACAGACAGCAGGGATCGACAGCAGACTAGTAAGCTTACCTACCTGTGATTCTCCCTGTCTCTATAAGTGTCTGTCCCTTCTATAGAGTGGCAGTCAGACACTGTTGTAAGTTGCCTTTCTCACGCTAGCCTCAGCTTTGACTCCTCAGCTTTGACTCCGCAACTATACTTGCTCCCGTCAAAACAAAGGGGCGTGATCAATTATTGCGCAACCCCATGCGCCGTGCGCGTGCGCAAATTTCCTCCTCAATGTGTGTATATACGTGTGTGATTTTAGAGAATGAACAGGTAGGTAGCTAGCTACTCTTTCCAGCTGCTAACGATGCTGTAACCAAAAGGAGAATGGAGTACGGACTTGCCTAGTGATTACCAGTGATACACACTAGGGATCCTGAACTCTATTTTGCAGTTTACAGGCTCACCTGAAACAACGAAAACTGACACGATCCCGCACGACAAATTGTGCAACTGCACTCACAATCAATCTTGTGGTCCAAACGGCATGCATATTATGCGCGCGCGCTTGTTTTACGCTCAACCGGGGACGTTCAGTCTCTACAGCGCTTTATCAGCTTTCCACAGATTCAAGATGTGGACAATTTTCAGTAAATCCCAACTCTTTCTTCTCCCTTCTCGCGCGCACCAGAAAGCGCTGAGTTGCGCGTCGCGGCGGTGTTAGTTGTACGCGAATCACGTGAGCGCTAATTGCATTTCGTCATAATTGCATGCGCTTAGTGGAGAATCACTTAGAGTGGTGCGCGCTAATTTCTCGCGCCCCAGTACATGATGATCAGGTAGCTAGTGTAGTCAGACTAACCACACGTACTCACACTCTTTCCTCTCCTTTACGTGCACAGGGCTACTAAACATTGTCTCTCGCCTCAATAAAATGTTCTCCGAGTACCTGTATGCCCACGCGCTAAATCTCTACATCATTCATATATAATACATACAGAGTATTTGTACATACAGAGTAGCTTAGGAATGCTGCAATTATAATAGTACTCCGCAATTATGTATGTTGTGTATGTACCCAGTCAGTTATATAGCTACTTGTTGCAAGAATTTGTAAGCTTGATTAGCTCCCTCGGCTATTTCTCTCAGCCTTTTTGCACCGTCACGAGCACAGTCAGCAATAGCAAACATGTCGGTTTCCTCCAAGCACTCTCCAATCGTCTCCATGAAGCTTCGCATGTAATAAACCGTGTTGAAGAAGGAGTCCCAGGTGAGGGAGTGATTTCGCCTCTTCGGGATCCTGCCGATTATTTGTTTCAAGTTCCTTTTGAAACTCGAGCTCGATTTGTAGTTTAGTGCATCGGCATACTGTCGATAGTTTTGACACATGTGCTTGAGAACTTTCCGTCCATCTGAGGCCTCTGGACTATTTGCAGGATTCGGTACCGGTACATCTTCAGTGACCGTGGTACGACGATCCCTCAATTTTATATCGTAGACTTTCTTCTTTGTGCGAAATTTCACGTCATGGTTCGGGTCGTCATGCATGTTTGTAACGAGAGGATTCAACGCAGTGCCAATTACATCGACACTCTTCTCCAGAAAGTGATGCTGATCTGATATTACATCCTTCGCATTTTTAATTATCTCCTACAAAAGAAAACGTCAAGTATAATAACTAAAACACTATTAGCTATAATTATACAGTAGTGCAAAGTGCATCTACTCCTACATAAAGTGAGAATGTATATACTGTGCCATAGCACAGATTGAGGTCTGCCTTTGCTTGTGGTATTGTTGTTAATTTAAGCTTGTGCCTGCCGGCAGTAACACCAAATGTATAGTAGGATGCTGGCTCCAGGCATTAGGGCAATTGAAATTGTATATACAACTGTGGTGAGTACACCTAGCCAATATCAGGTTACCTCCACTACTTACCACATGAGAGGTTGGCTCACACTGGGATGTCCCAACAACTAATGACCCCTTTCTTTTATCAGCTACCTAAACACAACAACACATTAGATATTGAAAGTGAAACATGTTGGGGTGTATATACCTCCTGCACGTGATCCTGAAGAGTGAGGGACTCCACCTCAGCTATTGACTATTGTAAACATAAGTATAAACATACCAGTGCACATTATACTGCATTGTATAATACTGACATGTGTAAACACACTCATGTCCATAGGGAGTTCTGCAGCTGTAGTGTCAAACTTCAGTTCCTATAATAACAAGACACCATAAGTGTGCAGCACCACACTCACACACATGTAGAGCCACACACACACATTGATAATGGATACTTACTCCCTTTGGAGGCCACGCTGAAGATGGTACAACTATGCTGGTACCACCAAATTCTCCAGCTTGCTTTTGTGGGTAGAATTGATCAACTGGTAGGTTTGCCACATATCCCACCTTCTGTGTGTGCCAAAAAACATGACGCAATATCAACCACAAAGAACACTGAACCCCAATAATGTTTATAAAAACCTGATCTTTAAGAAAACTGTTGAAGAATTCGCGACCACAGACCACTTCATGGACAGCAGAATATTCTTCCCCTTGGCGCTCTGTGGGGCAATTGAAGTTACCAGCAATCTCTCCTGAGTCAGAGGAGCTTTCGTCATCCGACGTCAATTTCTGAGATCCACTACTGCTAGAAGACGACACATCCTTAAAGGAAACAAAGGAAATATTATACAAACCTCTCCTACATTGTTGTTATTCCAAGAACAAAGTGACATGGGTATATAGTTTATACCGGTGTATCGATAGACTTGTGTGAAGGTGGGTCAGAGTAGCACTCTGTACCACTGCCAGAGCTAGATCCTTCCTCGTTACCTAGGCTTCCCTGGAGGGGAATTGACTCGTGGTACCAAGAGAAGGTTTTGCTGCCCTGGCTTACTGGTATGTCGGGGTTTAGAAAAACAGTCAGTTTTGAAACAGTTTCAATTGATGGCTGAGAGCATAACACCACAGCAGATTCTTGTTTACCCTCACTGAACTCACACTGGGAATAGACAACAGTCTTATGCACTACATTCTTATGTCACACATACGTCCATCTCTCTTATATATATATAGTTATACCTGGAGTGGTAGAGGATCCTCCAGAGCTTGTCCAAAAAAGGCTGGAACAAGGTGAACCTCACTTCTGTCTTCGGACATAGCTGCAATTGAAATGAAAAGTCATACCCAAAAAACACAAATGGCTAATAATGTTAACACACTCCTAGCTACTGCCTGATCCTGGTTATTCTACCCAGCTTCAGCTATTGGAGCAGTATTGCAGGGTGCTCTGCCGTTCAACTCTGTGGTATGAGCGTATTGAGTTGGTTACTTCACTAAGATGGCTGTCTGAGAAACAAGTGTAAACTTCACGATCATATTCCTTTACTTCAATTATTATGTCCATGCCCTAATATAAAAATTCCATGTCTCTGCGTATGGTCCCATTTTGCTAACTCCTAAATCCATAATGATAGCTACCTTATGAGAATGCATTAGTTCACCCCACGCAACATAAAACACAAAATCATGCTCAACGCTATTGTGCATTAATATTGGTGCACAATTTGCATTGGCATGTGGACACAGTCACTGTCATGTATAATACTAGTAGGCGAATGCACGGCAAGTTTGGCCAGCGGGAGCGAGCACATACTGACACAAGCTGCCCTAGCCGATTTACAACTCCCACCTTAGAACCACGAAGATCGGAAAGAGGTACGGTCTCGGTGAGGCACCGAAGAGCGCAGCGAATGCCGTTGAATGGAGGAGAGTTCTCTCGCTGGCTAGATCGTGCATCAAAGGCAGCGTAACGTGTAACAATGTGTAAATATTTTCAAATGATGTCAGATAAAAAGAAGCGCGTAATCCTGACGCATGCGCAGTGGAGACGACGTACGGTGACATATAATAATTATATAGAAAAAACGCACCGCTCTGACCACTAGGTTAGGTCGCTCCCGTTCGCCAATTATTCTGTACTGTGTACGCATGTAACTCACTCACTCATTCATTGTATGTCTCGCGCAATGCATTGTGCTTCTCGAGGTATAAAGAAGTGGAAGTGCCCTGAAAGTGTTTACTATGTCATAATTTTGTTATAGTCAGCTAGTTTTGTTGCTGGGTGATTTACATGGCATTTCAATAACCTGTTTACAGGAAGAAGTCTTACCTAATACATCTATATTCACAGAAGTACATACAAGGAACCATGGAGCTCTGCTTGGGTAGCCCAAACCTGTGACACAGAAAAATAATATGGTTATAACGCATAGGGCTTCGAGAAGTTTCCAAAACAGATCACGACATGCCATAGCTACATGGCTAGACACCTAGCTAATTGCGCAGGACCCGCGTAGAACTCGCGACTCGCTCCTAATGCCTGGACGTTTCGTGGCTAGCTAGCTAAAAAAGTCGCTGCGATACACCTCCGTGTACCTATTCAACTAGCTAGTCCGTTTATCTCCCGGTTTTGGCCGCGCGTCAGTTTTTACTCGTAGCTAGTCGCTCCCGCACCGGTTCAAAAAAGAACGTACCTCTCTAGGTCGTCTCTGGACTGGCCGCTTTACTAGCCCGTCACGGCACCACTGTTAAAGAATCCTGAATCGCTGATTGGACCTGGCAACCAATCTAGGTCGCAGAAGAATGTAGCAATGCTGCTACTTACGCGGGGGGCGTGGGAAATAATGAGCCTTGAAACCACGTGAGCTAGGATACCACCCACTAACTAGCTAGCTAGCTACACGGTACGGGTGTTTCGAATTGGCCACTGAGACGTTAAATTTTTCGTGTGCGCGCACATATACGGTATCTAATTAATTATTCATGAGTCTCCGTCCGGTTGAAGCCGGTTTCCCAGCGATCGTTTCCACCACTTCCTTCCAGGAGATCCACTAACGGAAGTAGTTACTGGCACATTCCTTACTATACTACACAATACAGTGATGTGCGCAGAGCCACCACGCGTCCTCCGCAACTGAGCAGCTGTTATCTTACCATACCGCAAAAGGAGTTCAAAGAACCGCATAGTTTGGACAATCACACTGAAGCCCTGTAAGTTTTCCTCCGCAGTATATACTACACTAGAAACGGCTTGCATAAGAGTAAAACAGTTGTGCAAACAAAAGCGTTTAGTGGCGCCACTCCAAATAGCAGGGAAAAGCCAGTACAAAATATGTACATAATTAATAGAGAAATCGGCCCGTTGCGACGACTAGGTTGGCTCGCTCCCGCTCGCCAATTATAGATACGTGGTGACTTTAATTAGAGGGTGTGGTTTCGACATGGCTGCGGCGCGGAGCTAGCTAGCGGAGGCCAAGTACTAGAGGCTCGCTTGGCCTGTGTAGGAAGGCTGTGGAGAAACAGTCGCGAATAACGTAACGTTTGAACCTTTCTCGACTAATCTTGAGCTGGAGGAGCTGCGGAAAGTCTTTGTAGCGGGAGAAGTGGTGAGCCAAAACACGCGGCACGTTTTTATCGTGTGTGTCGTGTTTGTCGGACAGTTTCATGAAAACCGGACGCGCTATAAATCCACAGTATTTTGCAAAAGGTAGAACTAATGTTCAGCTTCAGGAGGTATGCGTTTTCTCCTGACATGTCTCTTTGTTTTGGAGGTATGAAACGGTAGAAATGGCGCATTTGTTACACAATTTTCTGCCTTCTACAGACATTTTTGAGGATACGAGCGACTCGTGTTCATTTACTTACACAGCTTTATATATAGTGCTAACACAGAGCTTTACTCTAATAACATGAATGTTGGGCTGAAACCAACAATCTTGTAGTTGGAGGAAACAAATGGAATTTCCTCTATTATTATACAACACTCCAAGGTTTGGTGTGCCCGAACTACATGAAAATGAAAAAGTTGGTTTTTTTAACTAGTGTGTGGTCTGCGAATTGTACTTATATAGCGGTGTTTTGAGGGTATTATATCATTCATTGGATGTCAAAAAACACAACTGTAAAGAATTACCACAGTGCATAGGGAGTATAGGCAGTTTTTTAGCGTATAACTGCAATATTTAGGTATGTATGTCAATCCAGCATGGATATTCCAACATTTATGGGTTTAAAAGTGAAGTCGTTTGTTAGATCTAAATAAGCAAAGTTCCTCTCTATCCTCAAAAATGTCTGTAGAATACAGATAATTGTCACAAAAAACATAACGGTTGAACCATTCTCGAATTCAGCCTTGTATGCATGCATGTGCTAGCGGAGGTCCAGAGAAGGTGGCTTATGTGCACATTGTCTACAGGATGAAGACTGGCTACAGCGTGATGCCATCGAGGGCAGACGATACAGATGGGGCTGAACCTGACCTCGACATCTATTGCCCGAAAAGATTGATTCTGCCAAGGGCACCTTGATAAGGGAGTCATCTTCAAATTGGTCTAGTTCACAACCAGGGACTCCACTCAGATCCCCAGACATCTTATAACTGCAGTATATACAACGAGAGGCACATATCAGACACTTACACTTTCCCCATGTGGAGAGCTAAACATTATTCATTGTCTTGTTATCCACTTTTGGAATTTTGGTAGTACACTATACCCTAATATGGCTCAGTAATAATTAAAGGTCCTTTTTATATTTAAAAAACCACATCCACTACCCAATTAACAAGGTACAAGTATAATACCTTTCCTCTTCTTGGTCTTTTCACAGCTAACAATCATTTACGGAGAAGTTCAACACTTCTGTAGATAAATGTGGTTGGGAGACAGAGATTGTACACATCCACTGTGATGCCTAGGCAGTGGAGTAAAAATATGAGAGCTGACATAATTATGCTTAGTCTATGAGATAATTTAGGTCTGATATACAGACAAGCCGTATGCTCGTGATATCGCCGGGGGATGGGCGGGCTACAGGCAGCAGGGGACAGCAGACTAGCTATTAAGTCCCTGTCCCTTCTATAGAGTGGCAGTCACACACAAGTTGCCTTTCTCAGGCTAGCAGTCGTGCGTGTGGATAAGTGTACTTGTCCGTAGTTGTGCTAGCTATACTTACTAGAATTGGCGAACGGCAAGACAAACTTTTAATGCATTGTCCCCATTCTAACCTATGAACCTAGTGATGGCCGATCAATTCCTGGAAGTCCCAGGAGAACTAGTCTCCAAGAAGGCGCCAAAATGTCAATAACTCCTTCCAAGAAAAGTTAGCTGCAAACTTTCCTCGTTACTCTGGATGTAGGAAGTTACTATCCTAACTTTTCCAAGAAATCATGATGATCTCTTAGTAACAGACAGGAGTATAAAAACAAGGTCTCTTGTAAGGTCAAAACCTGTTGCCCTGGAATATCAATAATAAAGAGGACATAATAATACTGAACATGCAATGTTAACAACAAGACTTATTTAGAAACTCAGTGGAAATTAGACTACACAAGAGCCTCTCCAGTGATTTTTTGTGAGAAGGCATGATTACAACTGTGGCGCTTAGTCAACTCTCGCCAACCACTCACTGATTAGTTTTTCTGTTACAGGTTACTCAAGCTACCACATCATAGTCTATGGATCTTAGATCCCTGGGCAGCAATTAATATAAATCACAGAAAAGATTCTCCATGATGCAGAGTTATATACTAGGAGGAAACGTTATATTTTAGTCATTTACCACTCATAAAAAAAATAATTCTTTCCAAGGCAGAGTGGTTTGAAGAAATAAGGATCTTTTGAAAGGAGATTAGAGGAGATAGGGAGAGTACTTTATTTTGCACATCATAAGTAGGAAGTTAGTCAATTTCACCGTTTCCGAGAAAGATGAAATGATCTCAGAGCTCCTCCCATAACGAGGCGCGCGCGAGTAGAAAGCGGAGAGCTCCACGTGTGTATGTGTAGCGCCGCGTATCTTTCCACCGCCTCTCAGAATGAAGCAATTGCAAGCTGAGGATGGAAAGAGCTCCCCCGACTTCAAAGTGCGCAGCCCGACATTTGGAGGGTTGCTGCCAAAATCATTATCGCCGTCCTTTCGGCGCTGCTGCTCGTGGCAGTAGTACTGTTTGTAGTATTCGTCTCCCTATACGCCAGCGACTCTCGTCATCTTCATCTTCTTCGTCTGCATCTTCCCCCCAAGTCTGTCAGAGTGAGGCTTGCCTGGATCTGGCAGTGCAGATCAAGGGGGCCATGGATGAGAGCGTTGATCCCTGCGAGGACTTCTACAACTTTACCTGCGGTAACTGGCCACTCTTCAACCAAATCAATGAGGGTAATGATGAATAACCCCATTCTAATAATGCTGTTATATTATGTGGCCCCTTGTACATGTGTACGTCTCAGAATTGTGTCCAAAACATACTCGCTATACAGAAAATTAAGGCCAAGGAATCCTCGTAAGCGGGCCAGGCCCACCGCACCTACTAATTGCAAATTACAGCACACAAACCACAGCTACTAGTGACACAGTGGGGTACACTTAAGTGAATTATTGTCTATAGTTATACACGTCAGTATCTTCACAAGGTGTGTTTCCTCAGAGTGTGGCACTGATGCATTAAGTGAAGAGAAAACTGAAGTCTACAGTGACTTGGCAAAGGTCCTGGAGATGGATTTCACAGGGGGGAACAGTGTCCTAACTGAGCTATATGAACTTTACACCTCTTGCATCGCGGCTAAGCAAATGGATAACGCAGATTTTGCTGCCGATATTTTGCCCGTCATAAGGAAACAGTATGAAGAACTTGGTATGTCATCTAGGTTTGGCACCACAGGCATAAGTTGATGATAGCGTGCACAATAACCAGTAACACAAACACCACACCACCCACAATTCCTGCAAAC
>CASHTH010000561.1:0-44320 GCA_030341885.1 Geodia barretti
AGAACCTCGGGCTGGCCGCCAGAGTCCAGCACAAACATCTGCCTCAGTCGCATGATGGGCTCCAGGGAGGGAGGAGCACTGTTGATGAGATGTACAAACCCCTCGTCCACCGCAGTCGACAGCAGCAAGGAATCCAGCCTCCCTTCTGCCTCCTGCCGCTCTCTGGCCCTGGGCTTCTCCTCCGAGGATGCTGTGCTCTTCCCGGCTGCTTCAGACGTGGAGCTACTCGTCTTCTCTGGAGTTGGCTGAGCTGACTGGCTGGCTGCGGTGTGGGGAGACTGCTGGTCGGGGGAGGCTGGGCCATCACTGCTCTGTGCCACTGACTGTTGCTGCAGCATTCGTGACCGAATTACTTCAGCGATGGCGTCTGGCAGTTTGTCTAGTGGTCGAATCTTCCACTGTTTTTTGCCGTCGACGTCCACGAACATGACCTCGATGGGTCTTTTCATGAGTGGAGTGCTGCATCGGATGGTGGGAGGGTCCACTCCGAGCAGTGCAGCGAGGGAGCACGTCTTGCCACTACCAGCCGTGCCAAACAGCAGCAATTTGTCCAGGTCCAGCTCAATGTGGCCTCGTTTCATCTCCTGCTCGTAGATCTGTTTGGAGCGGAATCTCCCTGCATGGAGTGAGGCAGAGAATGTTTGATGGGGGAATTCACATACAAGTATTATACATCGTACATACACCATCGGGGAAGTTAGACTTAAGAGAATGATCACGTTGAAGAGATGTGGGTAAACCACAAATGCTATACCAGTAGGGAAGAGCTGCTGCAGAAGATTCAATGCTTTGAGACAACTGCTTGTCTCATCACCATTGCCGTCATACCCCCACCACTCAGTCATGTAGAGAGCCCATGCCACCAGAGTCCAGGATGGTGCTGGATGTGAGGAGATGAAGGAGTGAATGAGGGCCTGTTTGCACTCTCTGTCACTGGTACACTGTTCGCTCGATCCTGTCCATCTCAGACTCTGGTATGTTGGCAAATCTACAAAACGTCCTCCACAGATGGTCACTCATGATGTCTAGAACTGTGGAGAGGTTCTCTGGAGTGAGACTGGCCTCTGGGAACACAACAGGAGAAACGAAGAGAGAGGGAGCGAGGGAGTGAACAGTACATAGTCCACTAGTGGAAATTCTTAGCATTCTTTGGGCGACAAACAAAATAACTATTCAGATTACACGTAAGTTATGAAGAATGGTGCAAATGTATCTCTCCACAGACAAGAGCACATCCAACATTCCAATGGCTGAGTATTATACACACATGGTGTTTACATAGGCTTGTGTGGAATGTCACTAATTATGTGGCGACGTTGGACATTCGTAAAAAGTCACAGTAACATGGGGGATCAAAAATGAATACCAGTTCTACATAATAGGGCTCTGGCTATACTGCAGACTGACCTGGTGAGACTGGGAGGAACTCCTTCACTGCCTGTAATGCCCTCTCCTCCTTCATGTAGTACAGTGCTCCTGCAACTCTCTCCCAGGAGGCCATCGGGGACATTGTGGAGGAAGTAGAGTAGGAACTTTGTTCTCTTCTCCTCCTCTGTCAGGGCAGGATCCTCCTTGATCTCATTCAGCACAGGAACAGGAACACCAAGACCATAGTCATAGTTCCCCAGATCGATACCAGTCCTGGACTGAAGAGGTGACGTGACGGAGGTTGTTGATAGTGAGTGTGGGGTCTGCACAGAGAGTAGGACATAACATGGCAATACACACATCAGTAACCACGTCAGATACAACATCATCTCTCATCAATGGAGGAACATGAACGAGAGGACAACTGTAGGAGACATGCAGTGCTCCCATGTCTCTAGTCAGGACTTGAAACAACAGTCAACACACACACAGTCTCTAGCTACACCTGTCCTCACCTGTGACAGACTCTGCCAGATGTCGTATCTTATCTGCACCCTCTTTCTCTCCATACCTTTCATCATATCAAGAACAACAATAACTCGTCTCCAGGAGGCTAGTGGGTCGTGGTCCATGAAGTAGGTGACATATTCCTCCACCTCGTCGTCCCTCATCTCCTCTGAACTGACTCTCAATTTCCCTCTGTCTCCTCGAGGGACACCCAAACCAGCCCCCAGAAGATCAGTCTCCCTCACGTTCCTGACAGCTCTCTGGACATTGTTTCTGGTGAACATCATATCTACACACCAGAGACAAAAACACAACATTTAACCCTCTCTCTTTAACCCCTCAACCACCAAATTAACCCTTTACTCACTGCTTCGCAAACATGATTTAACCCCTTGCCTACGGTATTAGTCTGGCGACTTTGTTTCTGCCTTTCCATATTTGGTTTGGGGTGAAGACAGCTGCTAAAAATAGTATAAAGTAGAGACGTCAGTCAGCTTACCTTTCTTGTTAGTGAAGTCGGGAGACGAGGGGGAAGGGGGCGCCATTGCTGTCTTTTCCTTGTCCATTGCTGGAGGGGCGCCCTCACCTACTAGCTAGCTGGAAACTCGGTCACTCGCAACAGTCGCTACTACCTCTGTCTACTACACATTCTTGAAAACGAAGCGACAAGCGAAAACTATTAGTCGCTACAGTACTGGCTTTAGGGCTCCGCGGCAGCCTAAACTTGAATAACTTCTTTCCAACAACTGAACGAAACACACCCCTCTCGCAAAATGAGGTCGTCAAGGAAAGTGGTTGATAGGCGTGGCGTAAGATGACGTAAGACCTAGCTGTGCGCATGCGCTGAAGTGTATAGCTAGCTTTCATCTTTATAGGTAAGAAATATAACTCCAAAAGTCAATTAGGTACATAGGTAGTGTAGCTGGCATAGCCTGCATGTCTCCTAGTCTTGAATGTGAGCTATAGTCATTATGATGATAGAATATGAATGAGTGTTGGTATGAGGATGGCTAGTATGATGACAGGAACAGCAATGGCCACCAGGACACACAGTGCAATGCAACACTTCTTCCTGCGAGATGACCCTCGCAGTACTGCTGCCTGCAAATCAATGAAATACAGTATAACCTACGGAGAACACCTCTCTTTATAGATTATCCCTAGAATAGGAGCTACCTCATAAGGGCATCCCTTTTTCAGAGTTAGCAAGTTAAGTTGACACATGG
This sequence comes from Geodia barretti, assembly GCA_030341885.1. Taxonomy (NCBI): domain Eukaryota; kingdom Metazoa; phylum Porifera; class Demospongiae; order Tetractinellida; family Geodiidae; genus Geodia; species Geodia barretti. The sequence continues at coordinate 3,102 of CASHTH010000561.1, forward strand.
TGCTAGGGGAGTGTGGGTGTGGTCTAGCAGAGTCTGATAGTCATGTTGGAATGAAGTATGGGAATGAGACCTACCTCTCCCAAGGCCTTTGTCCTCTCGACACTCTCATGTGAGCCACACCCACATTGGCCTCTGAAGAGAGAGAGAGACACAGAGATTCTGGTTGTAGATGTATTAGAGCTACACTAGTTCCACATACCAATGAGATCGATGTCTTTGCCTTGCCCGTGGACCAGTCTATTCAGGTTGCTCTGAATCTCAAGAAGATCAGTAATATCCCTAGGAAATAAAAACGCAACTGGCCCTATATGCAACAAGTGTATTGTGATAAAAGTGGCGGGAAAACTACCTCTGTATTTCGTCGAGATCAGCTGCATCTCCCTCAGCCTGTGCTGCGTTGCTTAGAGGAAGGGCTTGTAGGAGGTTCTCTCCCAAGTCTGGTTCATCTCCCTCTAAAAAGACCAACACTCACTATGATGTAATGGATAATGAAGACACACAATGACCAAAGACAACAGTGACTCATTTGTCAGAGAGGCAACCCCCATCGTTATCATTCATTCGAACACTACATAGTCTCCATGCATGCAGATGTTTACACCCATTACAGAAGAAGTTAGTTCTGAGAGAAAACATAGTAAAATTGCTGTACACAGTGAAAATTTTTTGCCTGAGGAGGAACTAACTGAGGCTACTATCAAATGTAGAACTCTGACCTCCGGTATGGGGGTGTGGCTGGAGGCGACCTTTCTCCTCCTCCATGAGGTGGTAGAGTTGACTCACATATGCCTGCAGCTGCTGCCAATCTCTCTTTTGCTCCTCTCCCAACTCATCTCTACAACACACACCACACACACACACTATATATAGCTAGAATAACTCGGCAATGAGAATGCTTAAACTAGCTAATGTGTGTGTGGCTAGGAGTTGGTGCATGAACATCTGAATTTGTTTGGGGTGCATGTTTTGTCTTGACTCAGCATAAGCCATTTCTACTATATAGTTTCTATGCATATACGCCAACTTGCCAGCTCTTGTATATAGCTAAACTGAGAAGGCTTGGAAACTAACTATAGGTAACCTGAATTTCTTCTAGTTTGCAGCAGGAAACTCTTGGTGTTCATACCACTGAAAATTCGGTGCCTTACTTGTCTCCACTGAGTTGTTCCAGGAGGTTGGACTGCCTGACTTGTTCCTCTGAGATCTTCCTCTTGAGCTGGCTGCGGAGGTTTCTGATGGTCTCTCTCAGAGATGTGGGCTCGGGGGACCTGCCCAGCTTGTTCAGGTGGCCTCTGAGTGTCACCAGATCTGAACCAATGCTCTGGAGACTCGCCTTCTCAGTCCCATTGCATCTCACTCGTCTCCTACCAGTGACAGAGGAAACGTGTCTTAACTCACATTAAACAAGAGTTTTGCTACCTGTTCAAGTCTCCAAAATATTGTATGTGCTTTGCACAAAAGACGAGGTTGCAATAGCTATTATTATAATACATTATATAACTCATGTAGTTATCTGATCTGCACTCCCAGATAAAAACACGACTAGTTTCATTTCGTATTGTTTAGCTATAAATGTCAGGTGTCTACGCACTACACGGTACAGTCCCATAACAGTAACGTGTTTCGGCAGAATTTGGAAAAACTACTCTCCGCTATTGTTCGGCGGCTGTGACAGCACGATCATTGCGTCGTGCATACAGCTAATGATTGTGCATTGACTAGCTTCTAATACACCATCGCAGTACTTTTACGGCTACATTAATTAAAGACATGGGCATTACTGGACATTACAGCTACACTAATGCATCGTCCCAGCGCCATTATCTTGTGCCCGACCTAACTGCCATCGGGCCACTATTTGCACAGAAAATTTACGCTTGGTTTTGATATGAACATATTATTGCAGCTCACCGACATCGCATCATCAATGGCGCCATACATCTTGCTCCTCGGCCCCTTCTGTACCACAAGTAGCGAGAGACGACAAACGCCGCAGAACCAAAATCGGGTTAGTGACGCGCATGCGCACTACGAGGAATTACGTAATGAACCACGGGAAAACCCGAAAAACATAATAATGACGGGACATGACACAGAAGGGGAAATGTTATTCTTTGGGAATAACTACAGCTAGAACGATGATGATGATCAACAGTATGATTACAATAGGAATCCCAACCAGCAGTGAGATGGCAATACACAGCTTCCTCTTTCGTGACTTCAGGATTACAGTCTGTTGGAGAGGAGATGAGAGAGTGCGAGGGAGAGCGAGTAAGTAGAGGTTTAACTTACATCAGCTAGTCTCTTCTGTCCTTTTTCAACCCTGTTAGCAGCATGGCTGACTTGCACCTCTGTGAGAGAGGTATGGAGGAAGAGGGAGGGGAGTTTATTCAAGCAAGCAAGCAGGGAGAGAGAGAGAGAGAGAGAGAGAGACCAGACCTACCGATGCGGTCAGCAGTCTCTCCCTGGTCTTGTACCATGTTCACTATCTCTTTCTGGATGTCATGCAAATCAAGAATATCCCTGCAACAAACATCGTCCAACAAACATAAACACTCACATACAGAGCCCTTTATAACATCCACTATACAGAAGACATCGCAGCACTATATATATCATATAGATGACAAGCTGAGAACTCTATATATAATGTAGATGATATATAGAGGGAATTGGGAAGACCAGCTTTTAGAGTCTCAGTAGATATACAAAGTTCAACCAGTATGGTGCTTTCATTTTGGTGGGCCTCGGTGGGCCTATTATCTACCGCAAGCAGTGGATCCAGCAGTAGATAGAGTGCAACCATCTTACAGGTATGTACTGACTTCTCTAGATCCCGTAGTTCAGCAGCGTCTTTCTCCATGGCAACCACATCGGCTGCAGCAGTGGCCTGTGTCTGTATGATGGGTGCTTCTGAGCCCTGCGGAGATGAGTAATCTACAACTGGAGAGAGCAAGGGGGTTATAGAGAGGGAGAGAGAACGAGAGAAGGAAACGAAGTAAAATTGCTGCAGTTTCTAGTAATGTGTGCACACGCAACTAAGCCTGTTCTCTGTCGCTTTCCGCGTAAGTGAAACTGTTTTTAAACTGAAAAACACACAGCCTCTAGTCACACAACAAGCAGGTGTAGCATGCCTCAACAACTGACCTATACACTGGCAAGTAGCTCTGATTCTACGATCAAAGTTTTGTTCGAAGGTAACTCGTGCACGAGAGATATACATATACGTATGTAGTTCGGTTGGACAAACAGGGATGGGAGTGGGAGTGTCAAGGCTTGAGGTTTGGCACATGCTCCCTAATCTCATGTGTGAAGGTCTCTAGTGTTACCGAGAGACGAAAAGGGTGTGGTCGTAGACTATACAAGCCTGTAATAAACGTTTTACCATGCCACTATTTACTCACGCAAGCTTTACACACACACAGACACGCACCGCTGCGTACAAGCTGACACTGCAACCGAATGGCATTAGTGCATAGAGCCTGACACTGCAGCCCAATGGCATTAGTGGTTTGTACCGTTGTAGCTGACAGAGTGTTGGTGTTGGCTGGTCATCTCCTTCTCCTGTTTCATCAGATCTTCGAACTTCTCTACATAGTTGTTGATTTGCTTGGACAACTGCTGAGCCTCCACTCTATAAAATGATCAAATACTCTCTCTCCCACTCTCTACATCTCTCCTCCTCTCTACCTCTCTCTTTCCTCTCCTCCTCTCTACCCCTCCTTACCCTTTCCCCTTCTGTCTGACTTTGGAGTTACAGTCCCTGAGTCTCCTGTTGATGACAGAGCGGAGCCTCCTCACCTCTGCCCTGTTCTGGTCGTTGTTCAGAGGAGTTCCGATACTGTCAACGCATGTCTTGAAACTCCGGAGATCGCTGTCAATCTCAGCTAGGTCCTGGACAGCATGAGCAGTCAGTCAGTCTGACGTAATCTTACATAATACAGCCATATCGATTCTCTGAAGCTGAAATGAACACCTGCTTGTGTGCACAGCAGCTAAAGCTAAATGTGAGCTGTCTCAGGTGCTGAAAGTATACTACTTCCAGGCAGTTTTGCTTCCTTGCTACATAGCTATATACAGATCTAAGATCTGCATATACAACCAGAGAAGTTTAGTTGCTACCTGGAGGTCAGCAGTTATTGCCGAGTATGATAAGTTGCGCAAGTCTTACCCTCTCTCTCGAACCCCACCTATAGCTACACGACAGATCAACACATGGCTACCCGTCCCTCTATCTAAATATTTACACACAGCCAATGGGAACAAATACATGGATCCCCCCTACCAGGCCTGGCTCTACTGCCTACCAAGTCATACATCCTCATAATGCCGCCACGTTAGCTACTTAGCTACCTGGCTGGGATGAGACGCCATCTTTCCCGACTCTGCAAAGAAGTCAACACCCAGTTTCCCCACCAGGCAAGGGCGGGGTGATGTATAAAAACATTAGCAGGGCCGGATACACGCGACTTATACGGTTTACAAAACACTGCGACCTCTACGTATATACGACGTGGTAAAACTTTTACTCACGTAGTCTCCGCCTTCTTCTGCGGACCCGAACTCCGTCTTTCTGTTGAGCGTCTCTCTGAACTTGTTCTGGTAGTCCATATGGCCGGTCTTTTTCTCCAGCTATAGCCTCTCTATGTCGGCCTGGGCAGACGCGCAGCTACGTACGTACGTCCCGCGGATGCGAAAGTCAGCGTGCCCCACCCACTTTGTGTGGCAATGCCATTTTATCGCGATCGCGACTAAAAAAATGACAATCCGCTTTTACAAAATACATTTTTTGTGTGACGAATAAAAAAACTATTACTGTGTATAGAAAAAAGCTTTTTCATAATAATTATTATATAATTATATACAAACATTCTTTAGTGTGAGGAATAAAAACTATTACTGTGGGGAATTTGTTTTTCTGATAAGGGAAGGAGTCACTGTCGAGTGAGAATGACAGCCATAACTATCACCAGGAGGATGATGACAAAGGTGGCGAATGTGGAAGCACAGGTGAGTACAATGCACAGCATCTTGCGAGAGCTTTGGGCATGTTCCACGCTCTGCACGGCGGCGTGTGGAGAGAGAGAGAGAGAGAGTGAAACAATCATTAATGTTTTTCCTCACAACCACTCTAGTACTATTTTACTAATGAGATTCCAGGCTTTCCAGGGATTGCTCTAGCTAATCATCTTCTTCCTCAATAGTTTCATTTTCACTTCAACACATTCGTAAAATGCTTTTGATAGCTAATACAGCAATAATTTGGTGTTATAAAAGTATGTGTATGCCCTGATTTCATGCACCATTACTATAGCTTTGGGCGTGGCTGTCATTCGTCACCAATGGTTACCTACCACTGTGCTCAGGCATGTATAAAGCTATGCCAAAGGAGTGCTATATCTAGTAAGGCTGTCAGTAAAGTATAGAGCTTGTCATTAGAGCAAACACCTAGTGAGGCATGACAACTGTGTCATTCGAGGAATGCGACAATGGCATACCTTCTTCATCTGGCTTTGACCGTGCTCCACTCTATCACCTGCCCTCTCCACATTCTGTTCTGAAGAGAGAGAGAGAGAGAGAGAGAGAGAGGAGAGGAAGAAGTTAAGTAAATAATCTCCTGCAGAGTACGTGTATATCTAGAGAGCTTTATCCACATGTCACAAGACAATCCCCTTATCTTTTGGAGTTTCAGACAAGAATATAATCAACTGCCTGATGCTAATTGTGTGAAACGTTTAATGGAGATAAAACTCTACGAATTCAGTAATAAACTGTCGGGGGTTGTAATGCCATCCCCAGTACTCTGGACGTGGCATAATTATACATACCAATTAGTTTGACATCGTCAGCTTGTTCTCCAATTAGAGTTGCCAGGTCTGTCTGTATGTCCTGGAGTCCAAGAATATCCCTATATACAGCAGACACAAACACACATGACGTGTGGACACCTCAGAACTGGGAAGTGATTCAGCTACCGTTCCATCTCCATTAGCTCCACGTGCTCATTTTCTCTGTCCTTCGCATTTGCCTTGAGCATTGCCTGAGCCTGGCCTGGAGTGGCGGCATGGTCCACAGTTCTGCCTTCCTCTTCAAGATTTACTGAGAGATCAGAAACAATATATATCTACACACTGATAGCTAGCTTGTATTGCCTTTCCCATAGCATGCATATAGTGACCGTGAGTTTTTAGCAAGACCTATATACAGGTAACCACTACTCAGTTTGCTCATTTGCAAATACGCTTTGAACACAAACACGGGAGAAAAGAGAAATGCAAGAAGGAGGGTGTGTGGGGAAATGTGACTGTGAAAGCTCCAAGAATAAAAAATCGTGAGAATCTGGAGTGAACTCTGACCTCCGACGAGAGGGTGTCGCCGGGTCATGGTCCTCTCTCTCTCGAGGAGCTCGTGGTAGCTGGTGAGTTGAGTGTCCAGCTGCTTGATGACCTGCTGGAGGTGGATCCTCTCCTGCGGTGTCATCTGGTCTCTGGGGAAGGGAAACAGAGGGGGAGTCACTGAAACTAATACAGAGGTATCTTCAAACAAGGCACACTATGGGGCCAACGATTTTGTCCTTTGTAGTCATTTTAAACACTAAAGTATTAGCAAGGGGTTGAAACACAGTGTCCTTAGAGATGTTGTCCTTATCTCGGAGGGTCCCTTATCGGAGATTCCACTGTATAATGTCACTAAGCAACCAAATGTAGAAAAAAGCATGCTGAAACAACCCGATATATATATAATATAGCTGCAACTGCAACAAAAACAGTGTACAGATAGTAAGCCCCTGCAATTCTCAGTTCCAATGGCAGGTTCAGTACGTTTGTATGCAACACTAGGCATGGACATTGTATATTACCAATAGATCGTCTTTTCCATGTCCAACAACAGTATACATAATATAATCTCAGTGTAGAAGAAGCTGAACAAGCCAAGCAAGCGGTACAAATTGGATACTAAACGCAGTAGTCTCATAGTGAACAGGATTTTGATAACGGTTGTGGATTAATTCCAGGTCCCACTTATCCATTGCCATTCTAGCATTACAGTTGGCCAGGGAGTTCAATAGTGGACCTATACAGGCAGTTTGTGTGGGCCTCATCCCACGCTTCTCTGGAGCTAATGGTCTTTAGAAATTAGAATACCATCCACCATACCACACCATACTAGACTTTTATACAGGATAGCTAGACTACAGGAGGTATGGAAGTCAGTTGTTCATGTTTGGCACTTGCTGTCTCTCTGGGATATAATTATAGTTATGGTGTATTTGTGGGCCACACTGCACACATTCTTTATGGTGATGTGTGGAATTCGAGCAACGACAGCACTAGCTGTACTTGGTAAAGGAAAACAGAAGTCAAACTAAGTCCGCTGTTCTTGCTGCACTCTGACAACCAGGAGAATGCATGATTTCATCTCACAGCAACATGCAAGTTGTTACTAAGCTATTGCTGATCCTATAGTTCTTAACAAACACACACACACACACACTCTCTCTCTCTCTCTCTCTCTCTCTCTCTCTCTCTCTCTCTCTCTTTCTCCGTCTCTCCCTCACTTTGTCTTTTGTCGGTCTTTGAGGTCGTTTTCCATTCGAGTGGCCTTCTGTCTGATGCTGGCTCGCAGTTTTCTCATGTCTTGTCTGTTCAGTTCGTCGTCCAGCTGCGTCCCAATGTTCTCGATGCAGTGCCGAAACTTTGTCAAATCCTCCTCCAGTGCCTGCATGTCTGTCAGTGGCTCCTGCATAAAACAAAACCATCCATAATAAAAGACGTAATCTTTGTTGAATGAAATAGTCAGGTCTCTAATCAAAGTCATATATAGCACTATATGGACCCTGTTAGTTAATCAAATTGGCCAGTGGAGTGTATTCATATCTGGATGCCGGGCGTGGTGAGAAGAGTAGAGAAATGCGATATGTCATGGCCTATTTCACGTTCATGTGTGGCTGTCAATACACAAGAGACCGATGTCTGGCGACGCAATTCGCAACTCGCGGACTGCAGCGACTCCACCCAAACCTCGGCGGCCATGGCTCACCTTGTCTTGCTCGTCCGGCTCCTTCTCGATCGGCTCATCAATATCTCCGTCGGTTGCGGCGGGAGTTTCGCCCGTCGTCGCATCCTCCGGAGGCAACGTCGCTTCTGCCTCGGCCATATCTTCTTCGGTGGGCGGCTCGGCGTACTCGGGTTCCTCTGGAGGTTGCTGCTCTGGCTCCGCTGGTTGCTGTTCCTCCACCTCCTCTTGAGGATACTGGTCCGCCGCCAACTCAGGCTCTTGTTCAGGCTCCGCGGGGGGCTCCGCCCCGCCCGTAGCAGTCGCATCCTCTTCTACGACTTCCTCGGCGGCGGCTTTCTCCGGTTCATCAGCAATCTCCGGCGCAAGCGCTTCCTCGCCTTGCGGGGCTTCTGTTTCTGGTGTAAGTAGCTCGGCTTGCTCCTCGGGTTCCGCCATCGCTCATTCGATCCTCCACTCGTCTAGAATATGTGGCGCGCGCTCTGTTGCCGCTCAGCCCTCCTGCAGACGAGGCTGCGTACTTTGGAACGCTGTTAGTGCAGCTACTTGTAGCGCGTGGATTTGCGCACGCGCAGTAGCCGTCTTGCAATGAGCAGCCCCACCCACCTTTTCGGTTCGCCCGGCCGTAAACACAAATTGGGTGCGGGATGATGGCCTGCGGTGGAGTGCGACTCTGCTGTCTGCTGCTAACTCTAGTCACGAAGGCTCTCTCCTGCGGTGGAGGAGACCTCGTGGACTGCGCTCAGACAAGTACCCAGGACTGCCTCTGTCTCCGCGTAACCTCGACATCAGGCGACAGTGTCGTCCCTACTAGAACCTGCACCAGCTCCCCCGTGGAGATGTGAGCCTCGTTCGATGACCGCTAGCTACTGTTATCCTTTTACCTTCTTTTAGCGACTATGGAAACAATGCAGTACGGGAGGTAGAGGCGGGTGTGTTCCGCTACTTCCCCCAACTCATCTCTCTGTAAGTGTAGATATACGCGGAGAACGGAGGATTGCGATATTATTCTGTCTATTTTGTTGTGATAGGAACTTGTCGTCAAACTCTCCACCAGAGCTGGTCCTCAATTCCCAGTCCTTTCTCGGACTGGACAGTCTAACTTCCCTGTACGTGAGTCCAGCTCTGCATGCGGTATATATCACCAAGTGCCCGTGGTACTTTCCAACATTTGAGAAGTTTTGACATCTGTGTGTGTGTATGTACCCCTCATCAAGTGTACCATAGGATCACATACACACATGCAGTCAGTGATCTCTATCTTGTCCACACCCCATAATCTTCACCACCATTTAGCTACACCAGACTGGTGATAAAGAGTATTAATTAGTCACCTCCTGATTACAGGGACCTCAGAAGTGATGGGCTTAGTGATCTTCCAGACTGTCTCTTCACACCACTTCCATCACTAGAGACACTGTTAGCCTCCCATAGCCGCCTGTATTGGAGCAGTTATAAATGTGAGTGTGTCATCTGCAGTTACTTACAGAGCAACAATCTCAGCCAGCTGAACGTCGATGCCTTCGGAGAAAACATGGCCAACCTAACCACACTGTGGGTGCAGTTTCTGAGTCTTTCTATACTGAAACAAAAGGAGATCTTCTTCTGTTGTACTGCAGGTATCTGGACCACAACAGATTGACTGAGCTTCCACCAGACCTTTTGGACCATTTGCCAGCACTCACTTCAATGTGAGCTGTGACCATTAAGTCTTCACCGCTGCTATATGCTCTATGCAGATCTCTGAGCTCTAACGTGTGGGACTGCTCCAGTCCCAATGTGGCCGTTCTCGTGAACCTGGTCCACTCCGGATTGGTATGGAACGGAGACCAGCTGAGGTGTGACAACTCCACCCTCGTCTCCGATATCTCCATCCCAGGTTCACCACCCACTCTCTCTCTGTTGTGAACTACTTTCGAGAAGCAGTGTTGCAAAGTGGTTTTTTTGTGTAGAAATCTGCTTGCCCTCTCACTCACAAGAAAATTCGGCAAAATTTTTGCTCAAAAGCTTATGTTTCGCATGTACGTTTTCTCTCGTTCAATCATCACTATAGATGAACCATCACCTACTCCATCCCCCACCCCATCTGTGACTCCAACTCCACTGCCAACTACCCCAACAGTCCATCACACCCCGACCCCTACTCCTCAATTACCCAGAGTATGCAGCCGACTGGAGAACTCGGGGTCAGAGTTCGGATTCTTTGACTGGCCCGAAACTGCCGCAGGAGAGAGAGTCGAGAGAGCCTGTCCCCACGGACCGGAAGGGGGCGTGGCCAGCAGGGAGTGTGGGGAGATGGGGGAGTGGGGAGCTGTGGAGGGTGGAGGGTGTGCAGCAGTCTCACAGACCACACTGGAACTTGTAGCTATCTCACAGGTCAGGAGGAGGCTTGGCACACTCACTACTCCCACAGAGCTTTATAGCTACTGCAAAATACTTTTTGCATGAAAATGCTGCTGGCCAACCCAGGTTATCAAAAAAAGCAATGGTTGGTAAAACTATGTCTCTACCTGATGTAGAGTGACATCACGGTGGCGAATGTTGAGTCCGTGTCGTCGTCTCTCTCTGCTGCCCTCTCCCCTCCCTCTCCCTCCCTCTCCACTGATGAGGTGGAGGTGGTACTCGATGTCTTGGAGACACTCATCTTCTTTCCCATGGCCAGTCTCAATGTAAGTCTCCCATCTCCTATTTCTTTGCTCAAGCTCTCATAAAATTTTACGCTACCCTGTTTTCTGCTGTCACACTGCAGCAATTTTTATCTACGTGGCTGCTATCATGTATGCGTACGTGTGGTAAATTTTGTCACGAGTTTCGCACCACACTCCCTTTCAGTCTGTAGCTCATTATCTCTCAGCTATGATTTATTCTTCACTCACCACACGCGTTGCACTAACTACATTCTGTGCATAGCTATTCATCTGACAGCTTGAACTCATGAATCAGCTCTCACTGTACATAATACAGTATGAACCCTGACAGCGACAAACAGCTAGCTACCTATCAGGGTCGTGAATAGAATCAGCTGACATCAGCAGTAACACTAGTACTGTATTTCATGCTAACAACAAACACACCTCCATTCTATACCTTATGAAACGGGATTGGAAGCTCTGTAATGTAGGGTATCTATACTATATTTCTCTGGTGTATATGAACAGGTATTGAACAACAGTCTCCAGGCTGTGGACCATCTACTCAGCAGTAGTGGAGACTCACTCCTCACTGCTGGCTCCAGTGTAGCTAACAGGTGTGCTAATATTGTGCTCCCGGCGGTATTCCTATCTGTCTTTACGCTTGTGTCAGCAATGAGGTCTCAAAGCGAAGGCAAACCATTACAGCCCAGGACAACTCTTTTCTCAACAAGAAAGAGCTGCCCTTGGTGGGATTCGAACCCACAACACTCTGCATAGGCAAGCGCTTTACCAGTTGAGCTACCAGCCACCAGGGCCCACTCAATTATTGAGCACTATAATATTGTAGAGAGATAGTTTTGGGACAAGTCTACATTGATGGTCTCCACTTTCTCTGTCGTAGGCTCAGAGATGTCATAGACTCTGCTCTGCTTTCGTTTCTCTCTGCAAATGACACACGTCTGGTTCTCACCTTCTCTCACCTTGCCTTGGGGGGCGTGTACCTCACTGGAACTAACCACACCCACATTGTGGCCGTCATAGCAACGGGAGACGATGGAGATGGGAGACTGGTGATAGGGGAAGAGGGAGGAGGTGGAGATGTGGAGGTTGTGATAGATGGGGACCTCGAGGGCCCCATACAAGTGAAGTCACTATTACATCATACATAGATTCTATTTTTCAGCCAATCTCTACCAGGTGACGGTGTATAATGATGCAGACATCTTCAACACAACCACCTGTGGTGAAAATGAAGGTCTCGAGGGGGATAATGACCTTGCCCCTGTAATCAGTGTGTCAGATGAACCAACCACTGGCTCGGAATCTGTCACTATCACCTACAACACAGTAGGCAAAAGAAACTCTGTACTAGTAGAGTAGTCCTAGGAAAACAAGTGAGAGCGTTTCATTTTTGTATTTTGAGGTGTGAAAAACCATCTATACAAGAGTTTGCGAGCATGGAATATTATAGCGATATGGACCCCATGAAATTAAACTTTTTCTTTATCTTCACAAAGGTTTATCAATTTATGCCACTGTAATCAGTGTGTTGCAACAAAAGATTTCCAGTTTTCTGTCTTTTTTTCTTGAAAGTTTCCTGCCATATTATAGTACTGGTGTGTTTTTTCCCGTAGAAATCTCTTTTTTTTTTAGGTAGATCTATTAATTCGGTGTACGTGTTGTTGTCCCCAGGTAAGAGATGAAGGTAGGGGTGGTGAAGTGGTGTGTGTGAGGTGGAACAGTAGTCTCAACTGTGGCAGTGGTGGCTGGCAGAGCACTGGCTGTAGGCTGAGTGGCGACACCTCTGGCTCCCAGCTCATCTGTGTCTGCACTGACTCTGGGACCTTCGGTGTTCTAGATGTAAGACACCTCTGACCTATTAACTCAACTTTATTGGCGGGCATTTCGGATAAGTTATAGATGCAGTGTCACGGTCAACTAAGGATTATAGCATATATAGAATTCAGTTGATGAGAATGTAGCATTAAATAAGGGCATAGGACCCAACCAAAATTTTAGCCCTTATTGTGCCTCAGTCCCTTAATTAGTAAACCCTGAATTCTCTGGTCTGTGGATGTCATTTACATGTATCTATTATACAGACTCATTTTGCTAACTATACCCTCCCACCTCTCCCACCCCTCCCACCTCTCTCTTGTCTGTCTGTGCAGATCCCAGGGACAGCGGTAGAACCAGGCGGTGACAAGACACTGGGAGTGGTGGAGATGGTGTTCTACTGCTCATGTGGCCTGGGAGCTCTTCTCCATCTACCTGTCATCCTGGCGGTGCTCTTTAGCAGGTATGAACATTGCCGTTAAAATATTTCAACACTTTGACTGTCGGTATAATTGATCCACATATATAATCCGTGTCCACACTGCAAAAATCCAGATCAATACATGGATTAACTTTATATACCCCTAGCTGATGTAGATTATAGGAGGAAGCTATTTGAACTGCAGAAAAAATGTGCATCTTTTCACAAGTGTGAAATTAACTTCAAAAACACTCTTTCCCTCTCATGTTACATTTCTCCAGGTCACTGCGTAGTCTACCTCTAAAGCAGTGCCTGGCAAATGGAGGCACCTCCCAGTTCCTCTCTCTCCTGGTGACTGCAGCCTCCTACCACCCTCACCTGCCTACCCAGCTCTGCTACTCACTGGCTGTTCTCCAACACTACACAGCTCTGGTGACTCTGTTCTGGCTGGCTGTCTACCCCGTCCTAGCCTCACTCAAGGTCTTCAGGAGAACTTGGTTTGAGAGATGGTGGCTGCTTATACCTGTGGCGGTGGCTGGCTGGGGTAAGACAGAGGGATGAGTAGAGAGTGTCGAAAACCGGTTCTTTTTACTGTTTTACAGTGTTGCCAGCGGTTATTGTTGGTGGAGTGGCTGGATCAAGATATGGAGGATTCCCTGAGTCTCCCGACATGTTAGACAACTCTTCACATACACATTTCACATCCAGAACAACACTCACCTGCTTAGCTTCCCTGGTAGCTCAAAAGCAAGAACAGAGTGTCCTGGGTTAAAGTGGTGTCCTAGTGTCATTGGATATGAACATTGGCGTCCCATGATTCATCTTTCCCCCACAGATGTTGGCTGGAGGGCGATGTTTTCCCAAACTACTTCACGTTCATATCCGGTCTAGCAGTGGTCGTCACGCTCTTCCTCTCCCTCCTCTCTCTCGTCGTCCTCTGCTGCAGTGACTACGACCTAGACCTGCCAGTCTACCTCCGTATCGCCTCCAACCAAACCACTGCTCTCCTGTACTCCTTCACTCTAGTCTCCGTCTACCTCACAGCTGACTCCGTGCATATCACGGGGCGCTACCAACTAGACACTGACAAACTATTGATCGTGGTCGGAGTTCTCGCTGTCCTGACTGGACTCTACTTCCTATTGGCAAACGGCTGTGCCAACACTCGCATCCGCAGCGCCCTGTGCTGTAGAGAAGACCCTGTTCTAAAGAGAAAGGTGGCACACTATTACGATGATCAAGATAGCGACACACTCGGCAGTCAGGCTTCTAGTCGTACCTCCGAACATCGTTACCATCGACGACACGGAGCTCGACTCATGGACGAGATGAACCTCAACTATGTGGATAATTACCTTGGTTACAATGGGGTTCTCCCCTCGTCTCCCGTCCCACTCGACGTCCTGGGACAGGTTGATGTACGAGGTGGGCGGGGCCAGAGGAGGGTGAAAGAGAGACGGAGTGGGGAGCAGATTGGGGGACCCACAGGGTTCAGACAGGTCGGAGTAAGCATACCTCACACCACTTCAATGACATAAGCCATGCATTTTCGCACTCCACATCATTATTCTTGATTTAATGTTGTTTTCATATTTTTGTTATAATCTGTTTGCATTTTTGTGTTTCAGTAAATAGCTTGAGAAATGTCATGATTAGGAGATTTGACATCAAAAAGTATCCACAATTGTTGCCTAGAGTTCAACTGCTCCCTTTTCCACTTCGTTTTCCACGGGGAGATTTAGGGGTGGCGACCCCCTGGGGGGATTTATGAGCAGAGGAGGTCTGGGAATAGGCAGAGGAGGATGAATAGGTGGCTTGCGATATTCGATTCATGAAGTAGAGTGCCAGCAGTGAGAAAATGAGGCTGGGGAATGAGGGAGGGAGGGAGGAAGGGATTTAGAGGATGAGAGGTTAGCTGGCTGTGGCTAACGTACCAGGTGGAGGCAGAAACTCTGTGGACAAGACCTGACACAAACACAGACACAACCAGACAAACTGCCACTGCAAGGAGATAGAGAGACAACACATCTCTAAGGACACCCCTGACACGAGGACACCCCTCTAACCCTAGCTTTCTTTTCAAACTCAGCCTAGGCATACGTACTGAGATTACAGACTCACCTTCAGGGACAATCTTGACCTGGTACGTCCTGCCAAACAACATAGTGAACCCATTTCCAACTGCCTATGGTTTGGTTGGTGGGCGTCAATTAGAAACACTTCCTCTGGCAACCAACGGACTTACGGTGAGGAAGAAGATGAAGAAGATGGAGCCGATGAACCCTCCGAGAATTGTGGTGCTCCTTTCCGCCGCCAGAGGCTCGCGGAAAACTTGCATCGCGGCAAACGTCAGCAGAGACAGCGCTGCCGCACACACGCACGAGTAGTTGGACGGTAGAGCTACAGAGAAAGGAGGAGAGAAATTGGTTTCACACAATTGTCTCTCTCGAACCTAGACAGCCTGTCAACTTACGTACCCATTGTCTCTAGACTAGACAACCACACAATCCACGCGGGGGTGAAAGGTCATATATCAGCGCATGCGCACTTGTCGATTTCTTTTTAGAGCACGTGTCGTGTTTGCTTGTGCCCGAAACCTTCTCTTTCAAGCGTCTGAAGGTAAGGTAGCGTTATGTAACCGCCCTTTCTTGCTGAGCTTTCAATGTATTTGTGTTTCAGGGATACGTAAACGACGCCATGCCTCCCAAATCGGTGAGTAGAACGACTTTTGCTTAGCTTGTGTGTGTGTGTGTTTCCGTATGTGAGTGTGGTCACAATGGTGTTTCCAGTGTATTCAGTGCTGCTTGTATGGTTGACTACCACTATAATCTAGTATCCACTCACTAATGTGTGTGTGTGTGTGTGTGTGACTGTAGAAAAAAGCGATGGAGAGTATCAACACTCGCCTGGCACTGGTAATGAAGAGTGGGAAATACAACCTCGGCTACCGCTCCACACTCAAGTCTCTCCGACTCGGGAAGGCAAAGCTGATCATTCTAGCCAACAACGCTCCCCCCCTCCGGTCAGTTGGGCTCTCTTTAGAGCACCCTCCACCCCATGACGTTGATATTGGCATAAAGGTGTAAAACTGCCCCCACCTTCAAAGGTCCTATGGGAAGACATTTACTGATTTTACAGCTCAGTGTGCTCTGCGTACAAATGATAATTATAATATATGGAGGTGCCCAAATGTGTTTTTACTCGCAAACTTTTTCTTGTTTTTGGTAAAGCTACTATCCATCATTTTGTGTGGTTGTCGTCCCCACAGGAAGAGTGAGGTGGAGTACTATGCCATGTTGGCTAAGACAGGCGTCCACTATTACTCCGGTGATAACGTTGATCTGGGGACGGCCTGTGGCAAGTATTTCCGAGTCAGCACGCTGAGCATCGTGGATCCTGGTGACTCGGACATCATTCGATCGATGCCCGACCAACAGCCATCCAAAGAGACCTAATTCGTTGCTGCACTTGCTCTATTTAGTTCTGTCTGCATGTGCAATGTCTACAATGTTTTCCGTGACTCTTGTGTGAAAAGCAGGCGCAGTGTTTTCGTAACGTTATCTAACCACACACACAATGGTGCCTTGGGGTCTAGTGTTGTTCCCTGTTGCAATGTACCCCCCCCAGTCACTCTTCCGCAATTTGCTGTGTAGTTGTGTGAAGCTGGAGAGCAATGCGCAACATTTATCAGATTGTGGTGTTATCATATAACAGCATCTACATACACAAGGTACGTCTTTTCCTACCCCACTCGCTTGGAAACAAGTCTTTGCAAACACTGCTTTTTGAAGCCCGCATATCAGCGAGTGGCAGAAACAGCACACAGAGCACTTGTATTTGGCAAAAATGATAGCAGTTGGTAGAAAGTTGAAACAGCACAGGTTCAATTAGGAGTGAACTGAGACGACATTTCACATCATGGTACAGAACACAACACATCCAGCATAATTACACAGACAGTGAACCCCAGCTCATAGCTAGCTCAGAGCCAGTTCAGTCACACAAAACGTAGCTGAGGATTTTGAACGAAAGAGAAAACGACACACGGGTGGTTGCGCGGGCGGGAAGGGGTCACGCGGAGTGTTCGGTGGTTCAAGTGCAGACGAGCATTGCCTTCTTGGCGGCCTCGCGGTCCGTGATGGGCCGTCTGAAGAGAAGGATGTGCGGCTCGGGCCCATGGACCATGTAGTGGACCCATCCCTGACTCTGCTGAACGCCCAGCCCCCGCCACTCTGACTCGCACATCAGCTTTCCCTTGGGAACCATCTTTGCCAGGTCCTTGGGCAGCATGACGTGTCTGCAGAGAAAGGAGAGGGGAGAGAGAGGAGGGGTAGGAGCGATCGAATAAATCGCCGAATCGAGGCCAAAATTTCCGCTGCTCACCTGTACTCGAAAGTATCGTCGTAGTACTTGTCCGAGTAGTATATATTCTGCATTTTCTTCATAGCCATTGTCGTCTTTCTTTACCTTCTGGAATCGTTCAGTGCTAGCTTCTCCCTCCAAATCAGCGCCTTTTCTGAAAACCACGCGCCCAATTGCAGTTTTAAATTCCCCGTTCTCAAATCTGATTGGTCAGAGGTTTACACGGCTGACCTACTGCGCATGCGCAAGGCGGAAAACATGGCGGACAGGTGGGACGATGAAGAGGGTGTGGGCAGCTCCAGCTCGCACCGTCTCCACGGCGTCCGTCAGGCCGTGAAGGAACTCATGAAAGAGGCCCTCCACTCCAAGGAAAATTCAGAGCTACTTGCAGAATTGACAGAGTCGGGCCCGTCAGATATATTGACTCTAACACGGTGGGTCTCGAGTTTCGTTGCTTTTCTGTGCTTTCTAGGCTTGCCAATTTTATGCAGAGAGAAGCAGCGTTTGCTGCAAGAAAAGACGTCATGCGAAGTCGAACTTGAACTGCGTAAGTGTACATCTTTCACAAACTTTGTACCGTACCATTAGCCATTAATGTGGGTGCAGGTATGAGATTGTGTAAAGAGCCATTGGCTGACACAACTGTTGATCTTGAAGACCTGGAGGAACGGTAACCTTTCAGTTTACATTTTACCTAAATTTATCTGTCTGGTGGTATATAGAAATATCACAGAATGTGTTTTTATGCGATTGATATGGTTAGCATACCAAACTGCATTAGCAAAAGTTGATTAGCTGAAATAAATTTTCCCTGTGAAGGGTAGCTGAGCTGGAAAGAGAAGTGTCTGCTGCGAGGTCTCGCCTCTCGCTGGACCAGCAACTGATACAGAGGTAGACTGCCATAGTTGGCACACCAAATGTGAAAGAAAGAGCATTTCTTTCTTAGGTTGCAGACTAGTGAGATTTTGACGAAGCACTTGTTCCAACGTCCAGACCCAACTGCAGAAGACAAGTGGGTCATGTGACTTGCGATGTTTGATCACATGATCCCCTTTCCCATATAACAACAATGATAAAAAGACAACACGGAAAAAACGCGAAAACCACCCACAAAACTCAAAAATTACTAGGGATGATGTCATTACACACAGGGCTCTGAGAGAGGCTGTTGGGAAGCAGTGTGCTGAGAGTGGGAGGTTGGGGAGGGTGGTGTCTGGGTGTGGGGAGTAGAGAAATAGGGATCGAGTGATGAGGATAAAGAGAGAGAACGACACGGGAGCCAGAGACACTGCAGAGAGCTCATTGCTCAAATTGAGGTCAGCTGGAAGGTTCTCTCTCTGCACTTGTCAACACACGAACTAGAAACGGAGGGCTTGCAGCATTCAGTGGAACACACTTCTAATCGAGGCACTAGTGGGAAAGAAGAAATTGTCCATTATCATAGACGTTTACGTTTAATGTATGCAAGAACTGCTTTTAAGAAAAGTTGTCCTAATAGAGGTGTCCTCGTAATTTTTCAGGGTGTTGCTAGAGAGGGGTTTAACTCTAGTGTTCTTTAGACATAACTTGATGTGTATTGTGCTAATGAGTGGGTGTGTTCTCTGCCTGAAACCAGAGGTCGAAGAGAGGGTGTGATGAAGGAGAGAGGGAAGGAACAGAGGAGGTGGTGAGGTAAGGAGGGAGTGTGTGTCTTGGTGAGTGCCATTTGGTATCACTTGCAGACTGAGGCGAGTGTTGGAGGCAAAGACGGCAGAGTGCAGACTGTTACGAGGCTGTCTCCAGGTCAGTCGCTACATACACAGCGTGAAGCTTCAGGGACAAGAAAAATGTTTGTGCAATAATTGCAGGGGTTGATAGTGGGCAGTGGGGTGGACTGGAGTGAAGATGAGCAGCTCAGAGATCTCACCATCAGTCTTGGACACACCTCTTGGGAAATTAGCCGTGACATCATCCACCATTACATCATCACTTACCTTTTGAAACATGACATCATCATCAGTTTCGCATGACATAATCGCATCTTAGCAGTTCTGTTTTTGGTCAATTACAGACCCTACATGTTTTACTCCAATTTTTTAGTTTTGGCCAATCAATTTTTTCTATCTATATACAAAATTTGAAGACAGAAATTTGACACAGAGCACACAAGAGTTCAGTCAGTGTTTGACAGAAGTAGGCTGCTTCCCAACTCTCTCCTGTTTCCTACACTTTGTCTTGTCCGTTGAGTTGGCGTATTGTGAGGTCGTTCGGCCACACACAGAGGGAGGAGCTGCAGAATGCAGCACATTGTGTGTGTAAAGAGCATGAATAAGTCTGTTTAGCATCCGTTAAAGCGAATGTGGCATTACAACGGCTGAATTTGGAAAATGTTACAAACTCAACTGCGGCATTTAATGGGGCATATTGTTCAGTTTCCATCTTTACTAAAATGCCTCTAACACCCATGTTCACTTTAAGCTACTCAAACAAATGTGCAGCCGTGTTCCGTGTTCGTTCACCACCAACAACACCGTCCACTAGAACAGTCTACGAAAGTCCTATATACCTGCTCATCTTGACTTTGTTGCGGCACCCCTTCCCACCCTCCCAGTAAGTGCCGGCTCTTCCCCCCACCAGATCTCCTCCACAGCCGACACACGGCCGGGAGGAAGAGTAGGTCTGCTCACGACAGCAGAACCCACAGATCATCCTGTTGGCTCTCTCCATCACGTGGTCCTCCGTCTCATCGTGACACTCGTCACACGGGAACGGCTTCCCACAGCACGGGAACCTGACATTCAGCAGGGATAAAGCAGGGTTCCTGAATAAATGCACACCTGATTGTAAAATTGTCAGGAAATGAAGCTGGCTTTATGATCCATCCCAAGATTTGGTCAAGGATGATAGCTGAAAATTGTGCTGTATATACTACAATTTAGGAACACTCCAACCATCTTTTTTTGTGAGGGGTGTTCTTTATTTAGAGGTTGAATAAGATATAGCAGATCTTCCTTTGTAGAGGTGTTACTTTTTCAGATGTCCCCATATTCAACTATTTCCCCTCACCTCAGCCACCGGTTGCTCTTCTTGTAGTGGGAACAAGTCCCAAACTCTGGGAGGGGCTTCCCAACTTGGATGAGTGGTTCTTTCGCCTTCTTCTTCCCTCCCGCCTCCTCTTCCTCCCCTCGCTCGCGGCCGCAGGGAGGACTCCAGGCCGGTGCTGGATGAACCTGCACTGCTCCACGCTCAGCGAGAGCTTCACGTGGCAGCGTTTGCACCAGGTGTCTCTGTTCTCTCCGTAGTTGAGGCCAGAGGTGGAGTTATCTCGTCCACACTCCAGACAAGTGAGCGTCACCTCACACCGCATCAGAATCAGATCCACCGGCGTGCACCTGTGGTGGGCATTAAATAGAGCTGCTGCACACACTACAATCGTGTCTTGCATGGTAAAGGTTGGACTCATGGTGCTAAATCATGGCTCAGGTCTTGCACTTCTCAGTTGGTCGTTTCTAGTGGTGCAATCCTTAATCTTGCACTGGTAGGCAGACCCATCATACATGCATACACATGTACATACACTGTACATACAGTACTTCTTTAAAATCCACTCGAAACTACACTTTCGATTGGCTCTATAATATATAATGTCAGATGGGAGAATAGAGAGAGCAATTGGGAGATAGGAGTGGAAATGCAATGGTGTTGTTAGGTCTATGGGAAAGAGCTGTACATAAGAGGAGGGAGCAGTGGACCTCACTTACCCCTGTAGGTCCAGGAAGCCCAGAGTGGCAGAGGTGGGGTGGAATATGGAGGGTCGGTAGGAGAACGAGTAGCAACTCTGGCACTGAGAACACAGCTGGGAGGTCGGACTGAGGAGGAGAGGGAGCTATGCAGACAGTTCCACTGAAGACCCTCCTACAACACTACGTTACTGCCCCAAACTTGCGAAGGAGAAAACTACAATTGGTTCGCAAGTATAATACACACAGTTTTCATGAGACAAATAGCTTATCTCAAATTTCACAAAGAAAACTGTTGCCAATGGTTATGAATTCCCCTGTTTTCTTGCCTGGCCCGGCCTGGCCTGTGCTGTGCTCCGACAGGATTGAGTCTCAGGCTACAAAAATTCACTACTAAAACAAACACATTCTCTCTCTCAGTTTCCAGAGGCGCTATATAGATACGTACGTGTCAGCTCTGAGGGAGTGGTCCTGCTGGGCCCTACATCTGGTGCACTGGAGGGTGAGCCTCACACCGGCACACCTCCCCACCCCCACACCGTCACTCATCACCAGTCCACTCAGACGCATCTCGGTCCCTCGCTTCTCTGTGGAGATGGTGACCGGCTGCATCTCCTGATTGTCCGACCCCTCTTCTGATTGCTCATCTTCTTCCTCTTCGCCACTTGACTCCATCGACTCCTCGTCTTCCTCGCCACCAGAGTGGGTGTGGTCTTCGGTGGGTGTGGTCTCGTCACCAGAGCTAGCAAACAATTCCGCAGTGACCTAAAGTAAAATAGAAATGCAGTGGAACCGAAATACAGAGCTTCCAAATAAAGAGCACCTCTCTTAATAGGACATTTGGTTCTGCCCCACACTATTATATTTTATATACCTTTAAACAAGAACAGTTTCAATATCCCCAAGTGTCCCTTATTCAGAGGTATAAGAAATCGACATTGAAGGTATTATTGTTTTACTTGTTTGGCGGCATCTTTCAACACTGGAGTGATTGTCTTGTCGAACCAGCGAAGGAACGGTCGAAACATTAGCTCCCCAGACCCCGCAGGTGCTGTTGCTAGGTAACGAGACACGGCCTGGTTGCCGTGGGCGATGTAAGTGGGGTGTAGCCCCTGGTCGTTGGGGATGGTAATGGCGAGTGGTACAGTTGGGTAGTCTCTGGGAAATGTCACCTCCACATCGATTGTACTGAACTTGAAACTCTGCAAACATAATATTACACACTCTGTTTGCAGTATAATTATACACATTATTAAAATGCAAAGAGACTTAAGCTTAGAAAGCTAAGTCCACACATCCTCTTATTGGCGACTGACACTTAGAACTTTTGCAGATAAAAAAACACTATTTTTCAAGGCTCTCAAAAGCAGTGTGGTGTATATTCGGCTCACCCAGTCAGGGTCAGTGGGTGCAAAGGTCACTCGATACACGCTCCTCTCCTTTCCTTTCTCCACTAGTCTGTGGTTGCCTTGGAAACGGGTCTCCAGCTGCTCAAGTTCGGCTTGTCTGAGTTCCGCTGCGGTCTTCTTGTTGGTCCGCTGTGGTCGCTCCACTGGTGGATGTGGTCTGGTTCCCCCGGCAACAGATGGACTGGGTGTGGTCATGAACGAACCCAGGGAGAGTTCTGAGGGGGCGTGTCTCTTGCTGTGAGACGACTGAGGTTTGTGAGGGTGTGATGTGTGAGTGTGAGATTGTGAAGATGGGACTGGAGGACGCTGTGCACTAGCCGTGGTCCCTGCAGACACAAAACATTCACCAAAAGACTCTCTCCTCACACACTAAAGTTAACACAACACATGCAGCAGGCACAGAGTATTAAAGAAAGCTGTGATGAGTATCTCACCAGCCGATCCCAGCCCAGGGAAACTGGTCAAGTCCAGTAGAGGTTTCGACTCATCTCCACCCCTCACTCCTCTTCCTTCTCCTCCCTCCAGTGAGATCTCCTGTACCTCTCGACCCAGAGCCTCACCATCATCATCCCCTCTTCCTCCTCTTCCATCACCGCTCTCTGTCGCAGGCTCTTCCCTAGCTACGTGACGATAGCGACACTTGTCCCCATACCTACACCCAGACGAGGCCAGAAACTGTCGACATATTGGAGGTTTGGAGCTCCTGTGACCTGATCGCACTCTCTGCTCCCTCACCGCCTCCTCTCCGTCTCGACTGGTGTCGCGGGGGTGACGGATCACGTGAGAGAATCTGCACTCGGACCCCTGGGAACAGCCTCGACGAGTGAGGAAGAACTTGCACGGAGGACGATTTTTGTTCCCCTGATCGGCTGCTGGCTGGGGCTGCAGGCGTGCGGGGCCTTCGCTGCCGCTGCTTGTAGTTCCTGCGGGGTCTCCTTCGCTCATAGCGGGCTGTGATCACGAGGGTAGTCGCTCTGAAGTTGCTGAGGAGAGTAAAGATGGAAGTGAGCCTGTAATGTAGCTACAGGTTGCTGTTGTGACGAGCGACGAATGAATGATTCTTTTCTCGCAGTCTTATAAACAGCACTGGGCTGGGTGTAGTCAGTATTGCACCACAAACCAGGGTCCTGAGAGGCCAAAGGTCTCTAGCTGTATGGCAAGTAGTTGTGCAATCGCTAGGGACTTTCCCAAATATGCTTATTTGGGCGGAGTTTTATAGGGGCGGGGCTAGTAACCACGGAAACACGCAATGAAAAACGCTGACGCGGCGAAAGGTGCATCCAGAGAAGCAAGGATCGAGCTCTTTCCAGTTTTATGATTGCGTGATGGCTGGCGTAAAGAGGAAACTGGTGTCCGTGACAAATATCCCCGAGATGATACCGCCTGCTCCCTCTTCCAGCACGCGGCCCCAGCGAACTGCCGAGACCGCGACGAGTCATTCCCTGCTCGCTCTGAACCTCTCGTCCTCTAGCTCCTTCCTGGACCCCGCCGAGATGGCCATCCTCAAGGCAAACGAGTCCAAAGAGAGGCGGAAGAAGGAAGAGACTCGTCTTGAGCTGGAGAAGATCCAGGAGCGCGTCCAGCTCACGCTCACCGAGTACCAACCTGAAACGCCTGACGGGCAGCGTGCGGAAACTCCAAGCTCCAAAGACGTGGACCTCCACGCCGTTCGGAGCCCGGAGGAGCTCTACAAGCTGTTAGCCGACGTCCGCCTGCGGACCAAGTACCAGCAGCACGTGACTGTTCTTCTGCTGGGCCACGAGGCTGCCTTGGAGGACCGCGAGCGTCTCTTGCAGTCCATCAACGAGTTCTTTCAGGAGACGACTGCAGGAAACACGGAGCAACTTCTAGAGGAAATCTCCTCCGAGGAAATCGACTTGGAAGAAGCCACGGCAGGGCTGGAGAGCGCGTTGCGAACAGCGCAGGCAGCAGGAGATCGCCTTCTGGAGATCAAGAAAGACATGGGACAGCTCTTTGCCATCGTGCAAGCCTTCCCAGACACAAAGAAAGGTCGGAAGAAGTTGGAGAAGGCCCTTCTGAAGGCACAAGAGGAAGTTGAGTCACTGCAGGATCAGTTGACGGTCCTGCGCGGAGAGATGGAGACCAGCAGAGATAAGATTGCCCGGCTGCAGAAACAGGTCGATGCAAAGACAACCGAGTGCGAAAAACTGAAGAAAGCAGCGTCTCAAGTGGAGCAGTTGCAAAAGACAAATGCTGGGCTCCAATCACAATTGACCGCTGCGAAAGAAGCTGCAGAGAAGGCAAAAACAGAGCTGGAACGAGAGCGGAAGCAGAGGCTGCAGCTCATGGCAAAGAAGGAAGAAGCGAAAGAGGTGGTAAGGGAAGTGGAAAAGGCAGGAGGAGCTGACAGCAGCAAAGTCACTGAGCTCGAGGCGGCTCTGGAAAACGAGAAAAAAGCAGTTGAAGAATTTGAAGCCAAGATGGAGGCAAGGGAAGGAGAATTCCAAGAGAAGCTGGCGACAGTAGTGGCTGAGCATGAGGCTGAGGTTCGGGATATGCGGAGTCGATATGAGGATCAGATGAAGAGTTTGATGGAAGATGATCTATTCAGCGACGCGGGTTCAGCGAGGGATGAAGGGGATGGGTACCAGGAAGAAGCAGAAGAGGCAGTTGATGCTGGTGAGTTGCTGCAAACACCAGAAGGTGGTGATACGCCGGCGACTATAGAAAAACTGAAGTTTGAGTATCACCAGCGAGAAGCGAAACTAAAAGATGAGCTGAACGAGGCTAAAAACAAATCTCGCAAGACTGTCACCGGATTGAAGGCACAGTTGGCTGAGGCCCAGAACAGACTTTCCGACGAGAAGAATAATTGTCAGAAAGAGATCGATGCCCTGCAGATGGAGAAAACGAGCATCGAAAGCGAGAGAGACGAAAAGTGTGAGCAGATATCTTGTCTTGAAGAGACGACAGCTTCTCTGCAGGCTCAACTGGATGAACTGACTGCCAGAGAAGAAGAAAGAGCGGCCAAGATTCACCAACTACAGTCTGATCTGCAGTCAGCCTTGGCGGGAGGAGCTGGGCCTTCGAAGGCATCTCGACTGGCAGACTTGGTCAACAGAAGTTTCGAGGGTTCTCCTGGACAGATGACCCCTGCCTCACATGGTCTTCCTCACTCTACCAGCCCTCCCATCTCCGTACTCCCAATGGATGAAGTCCAGTTCAGTTGCGAGCCGTCCATCACTCAACTCATCCATCGGCCATTCGAGGGTGGAGGCACACCACAATCGGTTCAATTCCCAGGGGGGCAGACCCCTTTCTCTGAGGGTTCGCAATTTCCCGGGGGTACACAGTTTTTCCATGGTTCCCTGAATCAGTCTGGGTCAAGCCGCCAACTTGGGGACTCAACTACGGTCAACGCCGTGTCAGGAGCTCCTCCTCAAGGGCTGCACATGCTAATTCAGTCCCGCCTCTCCCACCACTCAACCCAGGGGTACACGTCTCTTCCCCACGACCACCCAGTGGTGGCAGAGTGGGTGAAGGCCTACGATCTCATCATGAAATTCAGGGATGGCATGGTCGATATTCTCCGGGATGACGACAGATTTGAGAACGAAATTGAAGATCTGCGCAGCATCGAAGGTGAGTCAACAGTCACTACCACTACTATGATATGATTACGTACTGATGACAGGGGTGCCTTTGACGAGGGACGAAGAGGTGCAGGGACAAATCACTCAAATGAGGTTCAGCCTCACACTCATGCTGCATCAGATGGAGGTATGCCTCTATTGAACTTATAGCCCCAACATTGTGTGCTGTCAATATACCATATAACTGGTTGACTGAAGGTAAAATTCTGTAGTCATCGCATAGTGTGAGAATAGCTGCTATATAATACTTTCGGCATATTTAAATGTGCTGATTCCAATTGCGACCATGAAATGCCAAATTCAACAGAGATTCAATAGAGCAGTCTGTACAGCCTAACACAAAATGCTCTTGGGCTTGTAATTCATAGCTTCTATGTTTATCCTTCACAACGTTATCAGTTACCTGTGTAGCAGATTATGTTTCCCCCGGTCTGGTGTGGTGTATATAGGTAACTCTTCAGGATACCTTTGGGAGGTTGTTAACAGGTGAGAGTGGTGGAGGTGATGATGGGGAGACAGGGGGAGAGGAGGGAGGGGGAGAGGAGGGAGGCACCGAGATGAGAAACCTGAGACAGGCAAAGACTCGAATGAAGGAGAGACTGAGTCAGGCGGAGGACATGCACAAGATGGAGCTCCAAAATAGCAAGGTAATGGCACTTCGAGGCAACAACAATGACACATTTCTTAAGTGGCTTGAAAAAAAAGGTGGAGACTAAGATCTAGAAAAGCGCTGCTTTTTAAAGCAAAACTAGGCTGCGGAATGTTCCAGCATACCTTCAACTACCTACAGTATCCTCAAACATAAAACTGTTTGACGGGTATTATGTATTTACTATGGAGAAAACGAACTAAGAGACATTCAACAGCCACAGAGGTGCACTTGAAAAGCTTCTGTTTAACGGGCTGTTCCCTCAATATGCCGCCTTTCTCACGCTTGCCTCTCGCAAACCTTCTTAGTTCCTTATGGCTTCTGTTGATTTCTCAAACCACTTCTGGATCTGAGATGATCTCGGTAGGTCCCAATCTATGATCTAACCCTCTCTCCTAAAGCAAAGAAGCTACATATAACTGCACTTGATTGCTCTCTCTCTCCCACAGGAGACAATAGCAAACCTGTCCAACAAAGTGGAGACTCTTCGAATGGAAATCGCCAGTCTCAGGCGAAGTATGGCTGCTAATGAGAGGGGCGGGGCCAACGAAGTCCCACTCTCCATGTTCACAAGTCTCGACTTGGCCCACAACACTCAAGAACTGGAGTCGGCCGTCGAATCGGAGAAAATCACAACCCAGGCCTACCAGAGAGTGAAGGAAGAGATGAGTGCCTATCTCTCCATCCCCACCCAGCGACTGGCACATGTCGGGAAGAGAAGACGGCAGAAGCAGTTGGCAGAGAACCTGGTCTGCGAGGTGAGGCGAGAGCTACACGATCGGGAGGACGCGGTAGAGAAGGTGGTGGGGAGGATCCGGTCTCGGGATCAGCTTCAGCAGAAACAGTTTGAGCAGAGAATGGAAGGACTGCGTCGACAAAGGACGACTCTCGCTCGCGAGCTGACCGTCAAGTTGGGAGAGATGGAGGAAGTCACTAAGTCTCTACTGATAAAGCCGATCTACGGGGGGCGGTCCCACGTTAGACACCAGAATCTCATCACCCCTCTTCCTCGTCCCATTCCCGTTCGCCGGAGCCGGCATCCTGGCCACACCCACAAACGTAGAACGAGGTCAGGATCAGCGATTGTGCAGGGTTCCAATGACCACCGCCACATGACAGACACTCTCCAAGAAGAAACAGGTTAACTGTTTTTGTAGGTCAATATTAATTCCGAATTGCCTGAGAATTACCCCCTTAATCCACACGTGTGCAGAATGGGGAGACAGGAGATATTTCTCATTAACACACCTCTGGGAGTCAATTTTTATGTGTTTTACGGGCCTACAATAACTAATGTGTGTCTACCTCAAAACTCCACAACCAAATTTATTGCTGAACTCTCTCTCTCTTGCAGACCAAGGGAGGATAAGTTTCCAGACTAGCCCCTCACCTCATCGCTACACTCAGCCCCCAACTAGAGAGAGGAGGGAGAAGAAGAGAGGAGGAGAGGGACTCGCGAGCATGCAGGGCACCCCTCTCCCTCCACCCCTCCTCCACACACACCCTCTCAGACACACACGGACAGAGAGAGGTGGGGAGGGGAGTGAGGCAGCGTGGCAGGTGGAAGATTCCCGGCCACCAACAAGACAAGAACCACTGCCGTTTAGTCCACTGATGTTCCACACGCCTCCTGCCATCCCTAGCATCATGGAGGCCAACACTGCCAGAAAGAAGTAAGCCCCTCGCATAAAAAATACATTGTGAAAGGCGCCTTTAGCATGTGCTCAAGTCGGTGGACAATGTGAAATATAAACTGCAGACACCTGCTGGGTCTCCTGAAGGAGCTGGGACTGAGCTCACCAGCTGCTGCTCCCACTCCCCGGCCGCACCACCACGACCACAGGTACACCACTGAGAGACAGAATGTGTGTGGTGTACTCTGTTTACTCGGTTCTCTCAGTTCAACAGTGGAGTCCAGACTGGTCGCCCACGCCATTCAAGACCCCCTCCGCTCACACAGACACTCTCGTGCACGCACCTCGTCTCTCCCTCCCATCAGCGTTCCCTCGAGGATCAGTGGACCTCTCGCCGCAATCTACTAACTCTGCATTTTGTACAGCATCGATCATCAGTGGAGGAGGGCGTGGCTTATAAAGTGCGCATGCGTAATTAGTACGTAGTTAGGGTGGGTGGAGTTTACGTGCATTCTTGTTTGGTGTGTTTATGAGCGAGAGACAGCGATCAGAAAGAATATTCGGACGTCTACCTGGCTTGCTTGAGGAGAGACAAACCGACAGGGAGCTAGAGATGCCGAAGACGCGAAGAGAAGAGGGCGGACTGGGAGACTGGTCGAGTACGGGGACGTTTCTGCGGAAACCGTCCTCGGGCTGGCTGCACGATGACCACGAGCTCCAGGACCAGTCCTCCATCAACTACAAGATCAAGGTTAGCCCGTCTCTCTGCCTCTCGCCCGCCGCGCCTGTCGGTGCGGATCCACCCGTAGATCAGTGCAAACAGGAGCAAACACTCGCTACAAAAACCGTTGTCCGAAGTCTTCTTAGCACTTCTTTCTGGAACAGGTACATCAGTACATCGTTCATACAGTACAAGCTGGACTGTGATCGTGTATATAGTGGTCTCTTTGTGCATAGCTGCAATCGTTTTCTGGATAAAGTTTCCGTGAAACCGTTAGTACATGTGTAACAAAACAGGACGGTTGTATACTATGAACTGAGGCCTCATTCAACTGTGTAGTGGCGTAGGTTGTGAAGGAGCAGTCTTCTAGTGAAGATTCATACTATTAGAATTTGCGGGCAAGTCTCCAGTGACAGTGAGAGCCTGTGGCAGTAGTAGTGTGGGTGTGATGTCAGATTTGGGGCAGGGGTGAGGCACCAGGCTTCAGCCATGGTACGAACGCCCATCCAGTCGCAAAGTGGAGAAAGGCCCCCAACATTAGCTCCTAACGATGCCATCCCTCCCTTCCTGCCAGTTTTAGTTTCAAAGCCATGTTGACGTGACGCAATATGCGCCTCCATACATCCATCGTCCTTTGGGGCATCTTACTGATTTAGAACACAAAATGGTGGGATAGTAAGGTTAAGATCAATTAGGTGGGGGTTGTGGGTTTGGTGGTGGGTAGGTATATGAGTAGAGTTCTTAGGGGCATTGATTATTTTTTTGGTTGGTTGTGGTGTTTCAGGCAATTGAGTTTCTTACATTAGCAATTCAGACGTGATGGAGGTTAGTTTACAGCCTCTTCACCTTTTCACAAGAGCAGTGATATATCACAGGGATTACCCTACTGAATACTGATAAATTCTAGGTGGGGTGACTTTCACTTGAAAAATCTGAAGGACCTAGCACCTCGCTAAAGATGGTCTTCATTGCGTTTAGGTAGCTTAGGTACACATTCAAACTTCCCCACATCGCCTATTAGCCACCTGCATTACCTATCTTTCTAGACCAGGTACATGAGGTGATCCAAACACTAGGAAAAGTGGGCTGGTGTTAATGAGGTGTCCTCATAAGGCAAATGGTTTTTTGGGAAAAAAGGTCAACGTGTCTGGCATGGTAAGAGTGTACATTGGTCAGGGACGGGGTACCCAGACAGGAGCTCGGGAGGGGACGGATGAAAAGAAAGAGGCAACAAAAAGGGGGAGTACGTAGGAAAATTCGGAAAGGAAAAAGTGGGGGAGGGGAAGATGAAGAGAAGGGGGGAAAAGAGGAAAAAGGAGAGAAAAGGGGAAGAAGAAAGGGTCTTTTGCGGGTTCCTAGGGGGGGGTACTCTTCCTTGAACAGAAACGGGGTCCCGGTTTTTTTCGGGAGTCGAAAAAAGGTGCTAAAGGTCCTTGGGTTTCCTGGGGTTTCCTTAGAGCGGATGGATGTCCTCCATTTTTTGTTAGAGAAATGTTGTTGATGGTTGTGGTTTTGAGTTTATGCAAGAGGTCTCAAGCCATCTATTAGTGGCGCTCATCATGTCGGTAAGCCCTCCCTTCATCTCTCTGGAAATGGAGGGAAGGGGAAGAAACAGTTGAAGAAAGAGCGAAAGAGGAGGGAAAGAGAGAAAAGAGAGTTTCAACAATATGTGTTGGTAAAAAACAAGCGCGGTTGTACTATATAGTGTGTGTATAGTGGGTCAATATGAAAAGAAGAGAAGTATAGTGGAGTATTATGCTTGCTCCGCATCTGTTGTCTATAGTACCTGGGCTGCAATCGAAGTATTTGCCATTCAATGAGGACCCTGCAGTACAACTGAGAACACAATGGTCACCAAGTGGTTCTATCTCTCTTCTCTCTTTCTGTTCTCTCTTTCTTTATTTACTCTATTTTCATCCCCATTTCCCTCTTTCTCTCTCTTCTCTCCCCACTCTCCTTTTACTGTCCTACCCCCACCCATTAATGTCAAACTGTGTTGTAGCCATCAATCTACACCCTCTGATATGAGGGATGTGTAAGTCATCTCTTCTCTCATTGTTTGCTTATCTATCAAAGCCCACATTCGGAATTAGCACTCTTAGCAGTAAAAACATTTCTTTTACCCTACCCACTCTTCTTTCCCCAATCCCTAGTTCCCCCTTCCTTCTCTCTCCTCTCTTCTCTATTCCTCATAACCTTCCCCCTCTCCACTCTTCTCTCTCCCTCTATCCAGGAGAAGCATAGCACGGATGGCAGAGTCTGTGGTAAAAACATTCAGCACCACAAAAGAGAAAGGTATAATACCTGACACAGCCAGCAGTAAAAATATTGAGAATCTTACATTTACGAATTCGACGTTTTCAAATGTAAGATTGCTATATATTATTACCAAGCGCAAAATTTTTGACGAGAAAAAACGTTCAGCAGATTTAACTCAAACCCATATCAGTATGTATGGCTCGAAGCACGTGCAAGGTTTTTGACCCTCTAGATTGCATACCATTATATGGGGTATTGGCAAACAAAATATGGTGTGGTGTTGGGAGTGGAGCGTGTGAGAGGTAGGATGGGACAAAGAGGGAGATTGGTGGCAGACCAGACTTGCTTTTGATGGTTAATTCACTCTCGTTAACCCGTATTGGTGTCATTATCCACCACAATACCATCAGCGTTCATTCGTCCACTGTACAACGTTCACATAGGGGGACTTCTCTTCGTCACTTTTGTCTTTCTCCTTGTTATTTCATTCATTGGTTGTCGAGGTAAATGTTATGTTAGTGGGAAAACAGAAACCATCAAAACTATATAAAAGTTTCAGTAGTTGGAAACTTTTTCTCTCTCTCAATCTCTCTCCTCTCATATCCCTCTATCTCTCTCTCTCCTCACACCCCTCCTCTCTCCCCCTCTCTCCCCCTCTCTCCCTCTCTCCCGTCGAAGATTCCAAAACGCAACTCAACAGACTCTGGGAGGTAAGCAAACAACAAGGAAAATGCGAAATAATTTGTACTGAAAATGCTAAAATGCAGTTTATATATTCATAATGATCTAGATTTGTGCCCACACCAGCCAGCAATGTTCTGACGATAAGCTGGTGTTAGTGCGACTACAAGCGGGTAGCCAAATAACGTAAAGTCACTTGAGCTGTGCACGCTGTTTGCCTGACTCTCGCGAGCCCTGACTGCCGAGCGTGTCGCTCTGGTCGCTCGAGCTGTCCTGGTAGCGAGCTGTCCTGGTAGCCAAGCTGTCTGGTAGCCTTAGCTGTCCTGCGGTAGCGAAGATTTGTGAACTTGTTGCCTGTCGTATGAAGTAGACATACAGAGACTGCCTGTGCATGCGCTCGCCGTAAAGGAGAGAGATGAGGTAGCATTATACATAGAGAGGCAGTAGTGTCACGAGTCCCCACCTCGCGTCTTGTCGCACTCGTACTCAAGTCTCTCTCAAACTAAAGTTACAACAAAAGAAATCCGCGGGAAAAAGGTGGCGAAATGACGCGCATGTGCAAACGTTAGTGCTGGACTCTTCTCTCCTCCAAAAGGAGAAAGAGTCTGGGTATATACAACCAGGATAACAGGCATCTGAGAATATCTGGTTTTCTAATCGCATTCAAACATGGCGGATGTCATCACGTCATGCCGTGGGATGAACCTATATATACGCGCAGTGAGTGATCGCCGATGTCTTCCGTCGCAGGAGTGCCGACAGATACCAGGATAATGGGGCAGGGCGTTAGCGGTGAAAGACTGGGTTGCTGGGACACTGTGAGTGCGGGACGAGCATGGGAGTCTCGCAGTGCTTCATCCAATGACAGGGTGAGTAGCTCTCCACGTAACTAGCATACATTTCAGGAGGCAGAATGAAATGTACCTCAGTGTATATATAATATGCTTCATAGGAAGGACAACACCCCTAGCGAAACTTCAGCATGAAGGCATCACTGAGCGATGTTTCGGACAGTTATCGTATGTTAACTCGGGGCACACTGAGTATGAACTTAACAGTTATCACGACGCCACGCATCTGGACGCACACACATGATGCCAGTGATGAATGAGAACAGCCGTACGCCGCAGACTTCTCCACATACTACCTCGAGTCTGTCGGCGGCACGATTGCAGATGACAACAGTGTATTTTTGTATCACCTAAATGCCATCTATCCAAACTGTCGATGTGTTGCTGTAAATGTGAACGTGAGTTTTAGTAGTTTTTGGTGGTCACGACGCAGCAAAAATAGCATACTCATTAGGCCGACAGCATACAGTAATAGGCAGTGATTGGGATGAACTACAGTCGTTGCATGCAACTGGCACGATCTCTCGCTAAATCCGTAGAGCCTTTAGCCCAAACTTCAATGGGTTTGTTGACTCTTTTGCTACGCTGTATAATATACACCAATTTTAGTCATGTGACTATATATTTTCATACGATCTGAGCAGAGATAAGTGAACGCACACGCTCTGCCGTCGATATCGTTGTCCTCTGGTGGAGATGGGCGATAAGTAGCCATAGCTGCGCTCGGCTCTCTCTCTCTCTCTCTCTCACGGCCATACATGCCGGCGAACCGTGGCGATGCTGTATATCTACGCTGAACCAATCTTCATGTACCATGTGCTTCACGCAGGTGTGTTGTGTGTTGGCGTGGCAGCTGTTTCAATTGAGTCTGAATTCTCTGTTGTCCTCCTCCTTGGCCAGATCCGATGTACTGTGGCTCGGCTCATTGCTGTGTTCTCTATGGAGCACTGTACGTATGTTGTATTTCGTTACGCGCGGGTCTAGTAGACAGGGTACACTATGTTACTCTATCCATTTGTGCAGTGTGGTTGGCAGGCGAAGTGACTCTATGAAACTGCGGTGGCCTACTTGTGGTCTGCGCTCGTGTCAGTGGTCAACAAGCACCATGTAAGTGTATATGTGCTCGGAGGAGGCCATTGAAATGGATACAGGCCAGTAGTAGCAGGTACATATTAGCCGCTGCTGATCGCAATAACATATGTGTATCAAGACTGTTACGCTTGTATGTTTTACACATGTCGATGCAGATGTCATAGGTGGCACACTGGGGACCATTAAAACTGTCGCAATACTGGCCAGTATTTGAGTGTGTATGTAGCACTGGGAACGTGAACACGCCGGTGACCTTTTAACGTGTCATTCATAGACCATTATATAGAGAGCTCATAATGGGGAACGACTGTGTTAGTGATATATCAGAAGAGGTCAAAAGTCCGCGCAACCATCGATGGCCTAAGAGATCTCTGTATGACCTCAGTGTATTGTTAGCCGAACGGTGTGTGATAAACAGAGAGCGACCTAGTTAGCATGTAGAGTGGTATCTTTGGTGAGGGAGTGAGTGAGCATGTGTTGTGGGCTGGGCTAGTCCAGTCCACACACACTGTCACTGTATAGAGGAATGCACAGCATGGGCCTCTAGTTGGTATTATGGTCGCACAACCATTACATAGGCTTGCTAGAGCTGACACAGCTGACGTTAAGGCATAGTTCAAATTGTGACCGGACATTTAAGGCACGTATCTAGGTACTCGTGTCTGGCGCACTATGTGTGTGAAAGACAGCTTGGTAGTCTAACTCACGCGCCTACCTGCGGAGTTTGCCATAGCTCCGCCCCACTTGCCCCTTGCCAGAACGCTCATTGGAACAAACGCATTACGCAGTTTCTAAAAACCTGTTTTTGCCGAGAACTTGAAGTGGCTCTAGCTCACATCATCCTAAACCATCCTCTTCTCCTGCTTTAGACCTTTAGTCTTTAGTGAAGTGTCCTAAACAATGTCGTCGGCTGACTTTGATAGATGCCTGATATTTTTAAGTGTGTCCTACAGGCACACTTCCTGATACCCAAGTCTATGTGCATTGTCTAACCTCGTCTCAAGGTCCCCTGGGGGGTAGGAGTCTGGGGGGTTGGGCCAAGTGGTACTGGCTCCTATTAGGCATGGAGCTCATCAGGATCGGGCATCACCCCTGGCCTATATACTGTTTACAGATACCACTTTCCCAAGTAGAACAAATGTTTCTATTGAAATGGAGAGTGTCGAGGAGGGAAGAGGGGGGATGGAGCGAAACGACACTGAATAATTCAGATCTGTTGTTTGTGTGTGTATAAGCGTGTTGCAGTGTGTGGGTGTTGGTCTCGTGCCTTATATGGTCAAATGATTGGATTATCGGCGAGCTGTCGGCCAAACCTGTTCATCTCTCGATGTTAATTCTACACGCGTGCTATATAGTGTACTGTAGCCACTGTCTTGTGTCCTTCGCCCTCCTCTTTTCTCTCCTCTCCGTCCCTCTCATCTTGGGTCACCAACTCTTGACTTCAACTTTCTTTATGTGGTCCAAGTACCGATCCTGAAAGAGGTATATACAGCTTTACACATACCCATGTAACAATACACCATGTGAGGGCGCAAGAGAAGAACGATGGCGGAGCTCTGGGACAGCGTGTTTTGCTCTGCGTGCATGTTAGCCCTGGCATCAGCAAAGCATAACCGCACTTCTCGTCTCTGGCATCACGTTTTATAAGGCAGAGTTTGAGAGTCACAGCATCTCGTTGGTTTTGTAATGTCTGAATTAGATTCATGTTACGGGTGGAATCTTGTGATTGATTCTGCATCAGCTAGGCCTCTTTTAGGTCATTTTCAGGATGAGAGATAGGTGCATGTAAGCACTTTATGTATGTGTAAGGCTATCATGTGGGCAGCATTCTTTTCAATATTCTCGGCGCCATCTCTGTTCTCTTTCTCTCTCTCCACTCTCCCTCTCCTTGCCCTCGTCGCTCCTGCATCTCTGCTCTTTCTAACCATCTAATATATACCTTGCATCTCCCCCTGCCCGCTACCTCTCCCCCTCCTCCCCTCTGCCAGCTTGCCATGTGTTTGAGTCTAGCCATGCTCTCATGACGTTCTGATCTACCATCGGACAGGCTTTGAAACTAGCGCTACAGGGCTAGCAAATGTAGCCTCAATTCTCCCCGCATAACCGGCTGAACGGCACATGCAGATCAGGAACAACTAGTCACATGCCTCTCACATCGTTACACATCACTGGTCTGTGACCTCTTTCTTTCTCCGCAGGATCAGGACGGGTATTCCTGGTCCCCGTCGGATCTCACTTGGCACTCCACGAGGCAAAGGGCCTCTCCGCGGGGGAACCCCCTTTCGAGTCCCAACCCCCCGGTGGCCGGAATTTTACTCTTATCTCCCGTTCGAGTCCCCGCGGACCGCCAGCCGTCGCAACCTCCCCTCCTCCTAAGAATGCAAAATGGCTTGTGAGTGATTTGGGCAGAGGCTCTTGTAATGACGCTTATAGCCAACGTACATATTGCTAGATACACAGCGACTTGAAAGGAGGTTTTGATTTGGGACAACTAGATATTCACGGCATTACCAAATTGAACATAATTTAAAAGGCTAAATATTTCCTACCTGTGTAGCCTCGTCATATCGTTGTAGACCCCTGTTGTGGGTGGTTCCCCCCCCTAAGAAAAGAATTGAACCTATGATGGTAAGGTTCCTTGTTTGAGCGGCTAGTGGCCCATGTGGATTCAGTTGGAAATGTTAGGCTAGTGGCCATGTGGGGGAGAGGAGGGCTGTGCAATGTAAACTGAACTGGAATTTCCCCAGTTTCTAGTTTGATGCTCTTAGCATCAGGTGGGCGTCATATATACTGCCTGCTTGTTAGTGGGGGGGCAGCCAAGTGGGTTGTGTAACTAAACTATCACCTTGTTTATCTCTCATCTCTCTCTCTCCCTCTACATCTCTCTCTTCAGTCACTCTCTTCCCTGCAATAACATATCTATCCTTCTCTTGCACTCTTCCCTCTCTCTCCTCTCTCTCCTCTCTCATCTCTCCTCCTCTCTCCTCTCTCTTCTATCTCGCCTCATCCCCCCAATCTCTCTGCCTCTCTCTCCTCTCTCTCTCTCTCCTCTCTGTCATCCTGCTCTTCCCTCTCTCAGGCCATCTCTGACGACAGTTTCTGGTCCAAGATCTCGTATCTACAAGCCTGACACCTCCCTGGATTTCCTACGGTAGTATCTCCCCTCTGTCCCCCGCCTCGGTCCACGCCTGTTGCTCTGTGTAAGGCACAAGATACTTCATAACGCTTGGCCATTCGAGTTTGTCTAAATAACTTGGATGCAGTCATTAATGAGTGCCAAGCAGTTTGGTCACTCATCTCTAGTCTAATGGGGGTGTTGCTGGCACATTGTGGTTTAACTAGAGCAAGTGTAATTTGGAACGTGCCTAGTCTCTGAAACATCTCTGCTCTCTACTGTGTCAGATTCTACGTGTTCAACGCGTCACATAGAGTGTTTCACCACTCGCTATACACGCTGCAGTGCATTCACTTGCATTCATATTGAGTTACATTGTTCTGAGTGGAGCACTTCCATCTCTCTCTCCTCTCTCCTGGCAGGTAGCTGAAGATGAGGAGGCCGCTATCAACGTACTGGTCAGCAGATACTTGATCAATCCTTACGACTACGATCCATCATGTCCAGTGCTCCAGAGACACGCCGCTTCTTTTCCCTTTCCCTCCCTCCGTGGGGTCTACTTCCGAACTCTTGGAGAGGATCACATGTCGTCACATGAACTGTCGGTGAGGTGGAAGTCTACCGTCAGCACGATGTACCATGGAATACACAAACTAAACTTATAGTGAAAGCGGCGTGTTGAATACAAGACGCCACCGTGTGTGCTATATAAGGGTTTGTATATATCGCCCCAGCCAATCATATGCTGTTTCTTCGTGCCTTTGAGGAAACAGATTGATCGGAATCGCCATCCTTGTTTGTTCTGCTTTGAGTGTGTTTGATTATTCTCTCTGTGTGGCAAGTGGCGCTTGTGTTACAGTGAACCTTCCTGCTCTAAAGACATGAGGACACTTACCTATAAGGAAACTCGCGTTTCTTTCCCAAGAACAGTTCTTGCGTGCAACTCAATCCCTGGAATAAGACAAATCCAGCTCCTAATACGGACACTTCTTGGTTTCCCATGTGGTGTCTGGATTAGAGAATGTTACAACTGACTAAATATTGGTTGGGCAACCACCTTCCCCTCCCTCCCCCAGCCTCTTGTGAAGAGACTATTACGCTGCCTGGATATGACGATAACGCAGTCGGTCCGGTCCTGACCTCTGCGAACTCTGAACTCATTGACGCAGCTGACCTCCGCCGCCTCGATCAAACGGCTAATGCATTGTCTCCAGCAACACAGGTTGCATTTCATCACCGACGATGTCCTGGCAAATTGTTATGTAGTATAGCTATCTTTTAAACTGCTGAAATCTCAGACACTGTGTGTTTGTTTAAACCAATGATTAATTTGACATAATTGTCTAGGTGCCATTGTAATCCACAATGGGATTCTGGCAGTTCGGTCAGGACCAGACTAGACGTCTCCTCGCCATAACCATCGCACCGCGTTGCGCACGAGCCCGAAATGCCACCCCTAGGCAAAGAAGTCGTTTGCGTCCTCATCATCACATGCTTCGGAGTCAGCGGAGGTCATGTCTGAACGTTACGA
This sequence comes from Geodia barretti, assembly GCA_030341885.1. NCBI lineage: Eukaryota > Metazoa > Porifera > Demospongiae > Tetractinellida > Geodiidae > Geodia > Geodia barretti. The sequence goes on from CASHTH010000561.1 coordinate 41,645, forward strand.
CGACCCGACAGGCTCGTTGTCTGCTGTGAAACCTTCATTACCTCCAGGTCGCTGAGGCGGCTCTGCTTGGGCAATATCTCCATGGCAACGACTACGACGATCCGCGAACGCACACCACGTCGCACAAGTCCCCTCCACATCCCCTCACACCTCTGCTCGCACTCTGCCTTCCACAGTTCCTCCACACCTCACATCCCTCCAGTCCAACGGTCTCCTAGGCTCCAATGATCGGCTGTTGCTGATGAGAGTGTCTTGACACACATACAGGAAGTTATCTCTTCTTCCGGTACGCGCCGTTCCGTTTCCGGTTTCCCGTTGCACCACCCACATAATTTACATCAGCTGATTTTGTGAATGCATGCATGAAGTGTGTACGATGGAAGAGTTGGCCTATGTGACATATGCGTGCATGTCATGACAGTATGGAGTGTGCACTCATCTTACTATGTGACTGTATGAGTTGTATGCGACAGCTTCACTTAGGCCATTTACATTGTATGATGCATGCTGATTTTGCACTGAGACCAGATTCAGTGGCCCTACTTATCGTACATTTAACTCTCTTTAGCGATTCTGAATTTATCACCCTCTCTCAGCTGCAAAGACCCTAGAAGCGATCGTCCTCGGCCTACCCTCTTCGGTGCCAAAGGCTCGCGAAATAACGCCTCCTCCACCGGCCCCACATGGTAGGTCAGGGTTTCAGGGTGCGCCAAATACGTGGCCAGAGGACCCGCCCCAGGTCGCGTGGCCTCGCCAGCCAAACCGCCGTCCCGCCGCTCTCCGATATATGATGATCCAGCACTTAGTCATCCACTATGCAACGGATTCGTGGTCGTGGGAGGAAAGATGGAGAACCATGAGAAATGAGGGAGGCAGCTACGATCGCGTCACACGAACGAGGATCACGACAAGTTTGATCAGACACAATTTTACGCCATTCGTTCCCGACGTGGGGTTTGGGGGCGGGGCTGCCGCTGAGGAGGAGGAGGAGAGGAATTGAACGGGGCAGCTGCAACACGGTGTGTAGTGGCTCTCAACATCTGTGCTACATGAATTCACAAAACGATGGGGCTGCCGAATCATGCACTTCACCTCTGACAAACTCAATGCACAATGAGGGTTGCTATCTACTACCACAGGGCATCATAGCCATCTTCCTATATCATTTCAGGTTCTAACTACGCCATTGCATTAACGTCTGGTGTGTGCGGTGTATATAGCAGTAATGGGACTGGGCGTGAAGTTCACGCCAGCATGGCCAGTTTTCACAATTCTCCAACTCATTATATGCGCTCGTGATAATTCATGATGCTATAAGCATCGCACACGAGTTAATGAATCGCTATCTTTCTCTCGTCTCTCGTCTCTCTCTCTCTGCAGTCATACCGTGACAGATGCCGCCTCAGCCAGACTGGCGCACGCCGACGCATCAGGGTCACTATTACCACGGTCGGATACGTCGGGTGGAGTCGAGCATTCGGCTGGAGACAGAGGGAGCGTTTCTGTGTGAGAGGAGGCCCCAGTCATCAAGATACAGGGACAGTTTGTTCTCCCTGGTCATAGCTGCAGCGCGGGCCTCAGCATCTTCTGCTGATGAACAGTAGCTGGCAAGGTCATTACCTACATACTACAGCATACAGTCTTGTGTATGCGGCCTCTATTTCCAGTACGGGCACCATGTAGACAGTTGAGTTCATCAAATCAGGAGGCTGGAGACGTATAGGCGAGCATACACTGAGGGCTTCTAAGTATGTGAATAGTAGGCGAAGCTGTTTCCTTGATCCATTTTCATGGGGCACACATGTATGTCTGTTGGCAGGATATATGGCATCACTTCGACCATTCTCTGTACTGTCAGAAGCTCATGGGGCATAGCCGCCGCACACATGTGACTGTCAGACTATTATATCAGCGTGGGTCACCAAACTGGTTTATTAGAAGCTCCCCTCTCCCCCTCTATCCCCGCTCCCCTCTCTCTCAGGTGAAGTCGAAGGACATGCATTTGACAGCATCCCCACCTGGTGACTATTTCACATTCTCGACGACGTTCCTCTGGTCATCGGGAAGAGCAAGTCTCCTCAGACGACCTGTCGTAATGCATTACCCACAGGCGGCAGTGGGCGTGGTCAATGCCATCACCCTGTCTCTCGGTCTCCGTTGTTGTCTCCATGGCTGTCTCCTCCTTTTTTACTTGTCTTGTTTTTTACTAGTGTGATCTCTGTATCGTCGTGACTTTTGTATTACTACGATGTGTATGCTAATATGTGTACAGGATACACGTTATGAGTTATTAATGTGTTCTCCGCAGTCTCCATGACATTTGTTCTAACAGCACAAAAGATGGCGAGAATGAATCTATCTATTACCCTGCACAATGGTCTTGATCTATTTGCTCATGAATAATGTGTATACGAAGTCAAAAATCTTTGAAAGGTCACCATAATCCTGCTGAGGGACCTACGCCCAGAGGGAGGGAAGAGAAGAGGAGGAGAGAGAGGCAAAGTCGGAGTCGTGTCGAGTATATACATCATCTGGTGGAGTGTCAGTTCAGGGTTGCGTCGGTTGTAAACTCCTCTCAAAGTAGTCAGTACTTGTCTCTGACTGATGCTGGGGACAACAGGGAGGAGTGATCTCTGCTGTAGGACATCGTCCCAGTTGATCGGACTTGAAAACACA
>CASHTH010000562.1:0-13590 GCA_030341885.1 Geodia barretti
GCGGCGCACCGGGTGCCTTGGGTACCAGGCAAGTCAGAGAACAGAGTCAGGCAAGTCAGAGAGAAGAGACTGCTATCCACCAACGCAAATCCGGTCCCGGTGAGCAGAACGGTACTTACCTTATGCTTTCAGCTCGTCAGTCGTGGTCCACCTTACAACTGGCATGCAGCAGTATGTGCCCTAGCGTATTATGCAAGTTGCAGCTTGGAACCATGAAGATTGGGAAGAGGTATATACAGCTTCGGTCAGTCACCGTCGAATGGAGGAGAGTTGAAATAATTTCGGATAAAAAGAAGCGCGTACAAAGACGCGCATGCGCACTTACACGACGTACGAACGCATATATATATACACAGAAGATTCCGCTCGAACGAACGACTACGTTGGCTCGCTCCCGCTCGCCAATTACATAAAGTGTTGTAAAAGGGGCTTGGGCTTATGGGTTGGGTTAGTCTTGGTGACACAATACAACACAAGGCAAAGGCAAACATCAAATGGCATATAGCTACATGCGGGGTACACAAATTTTTCTCTACATTCAGTAAACTATACATGTGTATACAACACATGTGGGTGGGCTCATATTCTATACTACCTACTCATATGCACTTGCAGAGCTACGAATATCAGGAATTTCTGTCACCAAGGAGCACGTGCAGTATATCTCTCAAAAGCTTAAATTTAAAGATTGGGCAGAAACGTTACCCAAAGAAGTGATCAAAGACCAAAATATTCACTTGATACCTCTTTTCCAACTCGTCTTTAAAGTTCATATTTCCTTGACAGCAGTTATCAAAGCAATTGATTTGTCTCAAAACCTACAAGAAACAAATTCAATGATATTTGCCATTGTAAGCCACTCAGAGTATCTAAAACAAGATTCAAAATGTGGACAAGCAGTAATGGATATGACAGCGGAACTTGTTCGCATAGCCATGATGGAAGGTAGATCACAACTTGTTGAGCTCTTTTTTAGATAATTTTTGCTTTGAAGGGGTGCCAATAAACATCCCACTTCTTCTAGAGGAATCGGATCTATGCTATAAACTACACTGGCTCCAAAAGCTGTTTGAGCGAGGTGCTAATCTGCAGAAAGGTGATAGAGTCCCTGTAAAAATTGTCCTCGAAAAGCACCATGAGCAAATAAGCATGAAGCTAGAGATGATAAAATTACTTGTGGAAAATGGAGCTGACGTAACATTTTGTCTTCCTGATACAACAGTCATACATGACGTTGTGAAATGTATACTGGGTGAAAATGGAAGCGTAGATACACTAGATTTGGTTTGTAGTAAGTATGAGTTTCAAAATGATGTCAAAATGTGTGACAAAGGAGGGAAAACACCATGGCATCTAGCTCTGGCTGGAAAGCGCAAGATTGGAATTGAAGTTTGTAAGGTACTAAGGAAGTATCCTATTCACCCTAGTAAGAAGGATAACAATGGTAGGGGAGCAGATTATCGAATGAAAGTTGATGATGAAAGAGTTATAATATTAAGAGAAAGGGAAGCTGAATTGATAGGTGAGGAAAGTAAAGAAGGTGCAACAGGTGAAGTGAAAAAAAGTAAAGAAGAAGAGAAGAAAGAAGAAGAAGAGCACTCAGGTAGATGAGGCTAGAGCATGTGAAAACCAAGAAAGAAAAGTGGAAGAAAATGAGGATGTGCCAGGTGTTTTGGAAAAAAGTGAAGCCTGGCCTAAGGCAGATGGGTTACAGGAAACTGAGAAACAAGAAACAAAGAGAGAGATTAATGAAGATACGCATGGTGCCGTCAAGGCCTTGTCAGAAGTAGGAGTAGAGAAAAACCAAGAAGATGGAAGTGAACAAAAAGGAGGTAACATAGTTGGAAGTGTTGAAAGTTTACCTGCATTAGAGCCATCTAGAGATAAAAAATATGAGGAAGAAAATGAGGTAAGCAGTGACACACTAGACAGACTCCAAGAAAGTGAAATAGACGTTCTTGTTAGGCCTGAGGGAGTGAAAAGCATGATTATAGTGAAGCAGGAATCCGAGACAACTAATTCTGGGGGACATCATGACACTGCAGAAGATAACAGTGCGACATCATCGGACCCATGGCATGATCAAGAGGGAGAAAAGGTAAGTGACAGAGATCATTCAGATATCGGAACAGGCCTAAATACTTTGGAAAACGAAGTGAAGGAAGATCTTCGATTGTTTCTTCATGAACTTCACCAACGTGAAGATGAATATTTCTACTTGGTGTCCAAAGACTCCAAACAAACTGAAGTGCACCATGTTGATGCTTCCAATGAAGTCCCACCTATGCCCCAACAAGGTTTAGCTCAGGAGAAATCACTGCCAAATGAAAACTCCCACAAAGATACATTACCAAAACAAGGTGATGAAAAGGATCATCTGCCAGAAGTTGAATCTGAAGAACAAGGCGACGGTTTTGACAGTAGATCATGGGAGATTGAGTGTAGTAAGAAAGTAATGAAGACATTGTCAGGGAAAAAGAACAACCATATCAAAAAGATATTTCTTGCAAAAATGACGATTCTGTCACAAGGTGACTTCGTGAATAATGAAAAACATTGTAAGCCAGTTTCAAGCATCAAGGGCATTGAGCTTTATGAGACACGTTTAAATAAAAAGACAGGGCAATCTGGCAAATAGTACCTCAGCTCTACCAATTGCCCGGAGAAGCTGACATAAAGAAAAGATACCGAGAAATAATCCGAGTGTGGGACATTGTTCTTGACCACGATGACATTCATCACCATGTGCAAGTAATCGAAAAGAATATTCACGAGAGGGCATGTCAAGTCCCTGAAAGATTGAAAGTGAAATTAATGAGTACCTCTCCAGCTGAATCGAATGTACACAGGCATAGAAGGGAGCCACGGATATTTCTGCCTTGTCATGATAGTATGGCAGAGAATCAGGGTAACGATGTGGTAATGTATAGTCCACCCATGAACCCAGATAACTACTCTTTCTGCATTGCCCACCTCTATAGCCTCTCTAACTGTGTGGTTAAACTCATGCTTGAAGATGGAGACATTGAGAGATCATTTCCCTACAAAGAATGGCCAGCAGAGCATGACATCATCAATTTGCCATACACCAAGGCAGTATTACTCCTAGGAAGAAGTGGGACAGGAAAGACCACTTGCTGCTTATATCGAATGTGGAATGAATACGTAACTTACTGGAGAAAGTTTCCCAGCAGGGCAGAAGAACTATCTCAACCAGAAATGAAAATTGGGAGAGAGGATGGAGCTAACTCCCCACAACCCCATTTATTGCAAGGCGATGATGTTTGTTCCCCTGTTGTCAACAGTGAAAGCTCTGAAGACTGCACACATCCCGAATCAGATTGTCCATTACATCAGGTTTTTGTCACCAAGAACTATGTCTTGTGCAGCAGATTGCGAAAACAATTTTCCAAGTTTTCAGATTCAGAAGAAATTGCTAAACACCACACTAAAAAAAAGCTAGAAGGTTTGCCCAACGACGTAACAGATATACATGACTTATCTTACCCATTATTCCTCACTGCACGACAGTTTTACATTTTGCTTGATTATTCACTGAAGGACGATAAGTACTTTTTCAAGAGAGACGAAGAAGGAAATATGATTGAAAGAATAGTGAGCACTGACTATGACCATGAAGATACATTGTCAGATACACTGTTTGACCTAGAGGATGACGTGGATGAAGAGCCTGTCATGCTATATCCAACCAGTCATAAAACGACTTTTATGAGAGAAAGAAGGGAGGTGACTGCCTCATATTTCAACAGCCACATTTGGCCAAAAATAAAAGGAGTCAATGATACAATGTCATCTCTGCTTGTATGGATGGAAATTAAATCCTATATTAAGGGTTCCCTTAAGGCAATTGAGTCCGAAAATGGTCATCTTGATGGAAAGAGTATAACGAGCTTGGTAGAAAGGTGGCTCCCAACTTCACTGGTAACAGAGAAAGAGTATACGAATTGTTTAAATCCTACAAGGCGTATGTTCAAAATCACCCAAATGAATGTCTCTTTGATGAATGTGACCTCATTCATCATGTGTTCAAGAGACTACCGAAGATAGATAAACTAAAATGGGTGGTACATAGCCTATATATTGATGAGGTCCAAGATTTCACTCAGGGAGAACTCTGGCTTATGCTTTGCAATTGCAGAGACCCAAACCGCTTCTTTCTCACTGGAGATACCGCACAGAGCATAATGAGTGGCATTGCTTTTCGCTTTGAAGACGTTAAATCCCTCTTTTACCATCGAAAAGTAAAAGTGCCAGAAGTACAGCATCTAACTATAAATTTTAGGGCCCACTCAGGTATCCTAAGACTTGCGTCAAGTGTTACAGATTTGCTGGAAGAGTACTTCCCTTATTCGTTTGATCATGACCATACACTACAAGAGCAAGGTTTAGTAAGCGGGCCAAAGCCTGTTTTGTTACATACATGTTCACCTACTGAACTTGCTGTGGCCCTAGCTGGAAAAAAGCAGACAGGGACAATGATTGACTTTGGGGCTCACCAAGCAATACTAGTTCGAACCCAAGAAGCAAAGGAGAACCTCCCAAGAGAGCTCAAAGCTGCCATTGCTCTAACCATCTTTGAATCAAAAGGATTGGAGTTTGATGATGTATTACTATACAATTTTTTTACAGATTCAAAGGTAAAAAGCATAATGCATGTCTAGTTACCTAAAATGATTACACAATTTTCTTTTCACTTCAGCTCAAAGAAGAATGGCGCGTTATAGTCCCTAAAAGTGCTGAAGTTGACTGCGAAAAGCCTCACTACCTCGTGTTTCAAGAGGAAAAGCACAAACTCCTCTGTTCAGAGCTCAAACACCTGTACACAGCCATCACCAGAGCCAAGGCCAGGCTCTGGCTATATGAATCGAGTGACGACCACCGACCTGCCACGTGGTACTGGAAGAAAAACAGTCTTGTGGAGGAATTGATGGTGGACCAAATCTTTGAAACCGGTGACCCAGAATCAAGGTCATCTCCAGAAGACTGGAGGGAAAGGGGAGACGAATTTATGCAGCACAAGCTGTGGGATGTAGCTACAAAGTGTTTTGAGAAAGCCATGTGCCCACAAAAAGTAAGAGAATGCGAGGCACTGAGGTTTTATCACGATGCCAGAAACTCCAAAGACAAAGCAGAAAAACGGCAGAGATACTTAGCAGCTGCTACTGCATTCCTCAATTGTGATAGAATTGAGCACGCACCAGGATTACTTCATCATGCGGCAAAATGTCTTTATAATGGAAAGCGATATGAAGATGCAGGGTGGCTCTACGGAAAAATGAAAAAGGTTAGATAATTATCATTGCATGTACAATAATAGACTAACCCCATCATTTTCTCTTTCCCAATAGTTTGATGATGCCATTAAATGCTGCATGCATTCAAAGAAATTCGAAGACGTTTTTGCAATAATGGAGAGGCAAGAAAGGTATGGAGAAGCTGTCTCTGTTGCATTTTGTTTTGAAAAATTTAGGGCCCTGCAACTTGCAAGTAAGTACATTGGTCAAAAGTGTGTCTTGCGCAGTGATATTGACAAGTCTCTAATCAAATATGGGAAGCAACAAGTTATGATACACTTGGCAAAGGGTCCAAAAGGGAAAGAAAGATTACTGACCATTATAAATGTCATTTCTCCAGAACTACAAGTCAAATACCTTGAACAAGTGGGAGCCTACGACAAGGCTGTTGTGGTGCTAAAAGAGCTTGGGAAAGTGGATAATGCATATGAGCTAATGCTAAAACATGCCATGTACAAAGAGGCATTCGATCTAGCCAAACAGGGAAATAATGTCAAGAAACAGCAGAAGGTTATACTTTCTGCGGCCAAGTTCAAACTGAGTTCCTGTCCCACTCCCCACACTGAATTACCTAATCTTCAACTGGAACTGGAGAGTATGTGCCAGAGTGATAAAGTTGCCCCTACTGCTATAGGAATAGCTAATCTTCTCCACTGTAAGATAACTGGAGACATTTCATACTGCCATGCGGCCTTGAAGCTCTTCCGAGAAGATAAATATACACTGGGTGCATGTGAGGCACTTGTTCTTCTTTTCCCTAAAGTAGAGAAGGATATGCAATTGGTAGAAACAATACTCAATGTGTGTATTGAAATCAATAACATATGTTTATACCTAACGGAGAAAGAAAGAAATACAGCATTCGTTTCCCACATCATGGAACAAGTTGAAGAACTCTATAGTGTCGTCAAGGAAAGGGACCAGTATGTTTTCCAGCTCCATCAAGATGTTTGGAGTATTATGGAGCCATGGCAAGAAGGCAACCCCACAGAACTGCACCAACGTGCTCATGAACTTGGTAGAGCTGTTTCAGATCATCTTAAATTAAACGTTAAGTTGCTAAAAGGCAACAAGGAATGCTGGAATGTAATTCAAAATGAAATGGTACGATATACGTTTCATCACAACTTTACAGAACGCCCCTTTGCTAATAATGACCCATTAAAGCTGTTGAATTACATAAAGGCATACTCAATGGGTCTAGAAATCATTTGCCACAACAATGAATGTGGTAGCCTTGAAGAATGGAAAAGGCATTTTTACAATCTCATAAGGTACAATGGTCTGACTCTGAACATGAAGCATTATGATGTTATAAAGCGTTTTCCAAGTGCCCTAAAAATCCTTGAAGATCGACTAGATAAATTTCTAAGAGCACCTGTAGATGGTCTTAGCTTGGATGACTGGATGGAAGCGTGGATTCTTTCACAATCTTTAAAACAAAATGACTTTGCAGTGTCCCGGCGAGTGCGACCTGTTCGCGTTCATAAGCTGAGTGCCTCTGAGATTCATTTTTATGTACCAAGTTCTGATATTGATGGAATAAAACACAAGGTGCCCCATTTTGGTCAGTGGATTACGTTCTGTCAGCTGCTTAGGGAAGGATCTAAGGCACGTATTGCTGTTAAAATGCTAATGATGTACATTGAAGTAATTGCAAGGAGAATAAGTCTGAATCGAAATATAGTTTGTGTCACGAATGTGGTTACAATGCTCAGCATTTGTGCTATGATGTACTATGCTTTTCACATCCTCAGTTCACCGCAACAAGCAACAGTTATTATTCCCCAGATGCTTATTGACACAATGACATATTTTGATCAGAAAAACTGCTTCAAAGAGACAGATTCCGCACTCTTTCAGTCATGCTTTGACACGTTCAAGATAATTGCCAATAATCGTAACCCTGTGCATGTTATAACATTGAGAGCTGATGCACAAAAAGGAATGGAACGTGTTTTCCAGGTGTTCACTGGACTTTATCGTAATGGGTTTAATGTCCTTTATCAAGCTGTTAAAAATGAAGAACACAACAATGTCGTCACTTGCTTGACTTTAGGACTGACACTGTTGGGTAACTTGGCAATTTCCAGCCGTCACAAACCATCAGATTTGGTAGTATACCAGAAAAGGATACAAAGATCCCTCCAGCCTCTGACGGAACGGACTGATCACCACCTCAAGGGTATTTGTGAGGCTTTACAATGTTGCACAAGTGCTAAAGATATTTTCGATATAGTAGAAAGGCTAAATGTGCAATACTACAGGGGTGAGAAACGAAATTACCTATTCAACCTTCAAATTCTTCAAACAAAGATGAATCTCATGCCATGTCCACTTCCAAGAGTGCCAATAAGGTCCGTAATTCCTCTGATAACAAACACAGGAGACCCTCATTTAGCAGTAGAGAAAGAAGATACTGAGAAGCTAACAGCAATAGACTCTCCGAGTACTGTTAAAAGTGATGATAAAGTTGAACCAGAAACTGACCTAGAAAAGCAAGTAAGCAATGAAGAGGAATTTGATGAAGACATTATGAGAGCTCTTACCCTTCAAGACAAACAAACAGTAGAGATGGTACAGCAACAAGTATCCATTGATGACACACTGGTGGATGATGATTTTTGTAGAGTCTGCAAGACGACATTAGAAAGAGTGGGTGGAAAAACTGTCCGCTTGAAACACATTGAGAATAGAGACCACAAGTCAAAGATGGATGAATACACAAATTTTACTAATCTATCAGAAAAAAATTTCCAAACAAATTGAGAAATGGGAAAGCGAGATCAAGTACATAAATATCTTGCCTCAAGTGAGTGAACGTGAAAATGTGTTAATTGTTAAAGTGCAGGATCATATCCGGCAAATTGGAAGCCTTGTCCACAATACCAAGAAAGAAGCGAAATGGAGAGAGGGAGAGGAGAAGCTTAAAAGTCTTGAAAGTGTGAATATATCAATATCTAAGGAGTTACAAGAGAGCATAGAAACAATAGAAAGCATGCAGCAAACTGGGCCAGCAGACGCCACAGAATCGGATGATGAAGAGAAACAAAAAATGTGGCCAACCGACATTGCTCCTGATGAGAACAGTGACGAGGAAGTACTTTCTGGGGTTGAAGATGAAATAAGTCTAAGACAGGCCAAAAAGAAAAATTAAAATAGAGAAGAAAAGTAGAGTGTAGTAATATGCATAGACCTTTAGCATAGAAATGTACACTATAATTATAGTTTGTGCAGTTTTGATAATTCTATTTGTAGTCCAAACAATGTGGCGCTTGGAATATACGCTGTATTCTGAGCTGTGCGCTGACCAATATCAGTATCACAACATCTAGCGCTAGGCGTAGTGCAAATTGTCTGGCTTACAAAGTTTACACAACAATCCATTAGTACCGGCATTAGTAGGATGATGCAGCAGAAATTCAGCATTGTGATTGGCTAGTTGGACTACAAAACAGTTAACATCAGGTGTCTCGGCGCGTATGGGATATACTCCAGGCTGTTGACTATACCGGATGAGGGCAGGTATAGCCAACAGCCTCGGAGTATATATATCCTGTACCGCCTCGCCGCCTATACGTTAACTAACACACATAATAGTCCACTACATATCTGGCTACAGTGGAACCTCATTAAAGTGAACTCAAGGGGACTGCCTCAAAATTTCGTACTAACAGGAGTTTCATACTAAAAGGAATTGTCATATTTACACAGAAAAATAAACCGTATATACCTGAATTCGGGTTTTGGTACTGGCACCGCCTTGTGGGGATGAGTTCAGAACCACAAGCGCTGCGCCTGAGCAAAGCCTTGTGGGGATGAATGTCATTAGTTCAAAACCACAAGTGTATGCTTTGCTGATGAGGGCTAAAAGCCCGAAACAGCTGTCCAGAGCTCCACATCTTTTTTCTCTTGGCATCACATGGTCTATTGTTACATGTGCATGATATACAACATTATTAGGAAGGGTATTTTCAAGCCTAGCAATGAGAGCAATATTGCTTCCTTTCTTAAAACAAGGACTCAAGTATCTTTAGAACCTGTAGAAACACTGCATTAAACACCTATTGCTGACTTAGCTTTCTTCCCACTTTCAACAACCTTATTATTAACTCCAACTTCTTGGCCAGGGTTATGGGCTGGTGACTGCAGCTAGCTTTACTATGCGTGGCCTCATTTGCACTAAAACCTACGTGTGTTCAGCTTGTAGAAACCCACTCAGTGCACTCTATGGACCACAAAAGTGGTTCACATTAACGGTGGTTTCACGCTAACCCTAAACAGAGCACCCAACAATAGCTTACTATGGAGGCTTGGCAGGGGATTTTGCAACTGTTCATAGTAACCCAAATTTCCTTCTAAGCATGTTCACTCTAACAAGGTTTCACTGCAATTAGTTATAATTATTGCACACATTGGTTTGTGTGTACCCGTCAAACAACATTTCGGCAAGAGGCCTCCTTATCAGAAGGGGTAAGAGAGGAAAAGGACCGAAACTCAATCTCAGTAAACTACCTCAGGTGCTAAGATAAGCGACCGAAGCGAACCTAGCTACAAAGTCGTCCAAATTGCTTGATTTTACTCACTATCCGATGGTCAGACGCTTCAATGCAGTAACATAACTCGTAAATCAGCTGATATTTGCACCTGCATTTGCCAACCAAAAGAACATTGCATTCGTTTATTGTGGGTTTGAAACTCATTGGTGATTCCTGGCAATTACACTTGCAGCATTAGAGTGACCCATATCAGGGGTTTAGAGTATGTGTAGGTGCGTGTGTAAATACGCACACACACACACACACACACACACACAATCTCAGGTTATATCTGTAGCATAGGTATACAAGTAATAACCTGGAGTAGGTGGAAAAGTACTCGCTACATGTCATATATAGTCGGCATAAACATGCTATTATAGTTCAGTATTAACACTTTACCAACCACGGACACATGAATGTGTCCAGAGCCTCCATAAGTCTATAATAATTCATATCGAGGTTATACTAATGTGTGCTTATTTAAACAGATCCACATGGGGTTAAGTTGTACCACATTATGTGGCGCATGTGTGGATCAAAGGCCTAATATATAAGGCAGAATACAATGTTTGCATCTCTCGAAAGTTTCGGTTGTTGATAATGAAAGGAGCATGCAAGTGCTCCCCAACCTGTTAGAATGTATGCACAACAGTAAAGAACATTTATTCACATCACATGCACACATTGAACACGTGGAGGCACAGTTTTGGTGCAGTATACTGTACTCTACAAGACGAGTGTAGGAGGTATGTATGTAGAGCAGTTGCAAATGAGCAAAGCAACGTAGCTTGCTCTGTGGGCAAACACGAATTAATGCCAAATGTAGGGAAGTGATTCAATTGCCAGGACATTCGTAGTGAAAGTGCCCATTTGGCCCATCCTCTGGTATTCATTTTAACATCAAAGTCTCTGTGTATTGTTGCTTTGGTAATGAAAAGCACTAAAGTGCAAGCCCTCGGCGAACTGCGCATGGTGGGCTAGTGGCGTTTACTCGCAGTCTCCCGCTTGTAGCTTGCGGAGTGTCTGACACTGGCTAGCTACAGTAGTAGATAGCATGCGGGAGTCGATACACACCCTTCGCTGTGGCTTCTTGTGCCTCCAAGGTACACAGAGCAAGCGGATCAGGTCGAGGTGAGGCAGCATACTGCGTTTATCGCGCGTCTAATACACGCATGCGCACCGCTTATTGATGGGTTGGGCCACGCAACGCTGTCCGCGACCGTGTCAGTTTGTCGCTCTCGAACGCAGTCGTTTCAGCAAAATCGCCATTTTCATTTTCTAGCCCCTGTACCGCTAAAGCTGTTGGTATCGCTCATAAGCCGCCTCGTTGCCTGTAGTGCGAGAATAGTCGTAGACACACAGAACGACTACCGTAACCCTCGCTGCGCATGCGCGCCGAGGGTTAATCACACCTAGCCTGGTGGTGGTGCTTTTCTGCAACATATTAGTCAAAAGCACTTACGCAAGTGACTAGAGGGGAGGACTTTGTATTAAAAGTGCCCATTTGGTCCCTGCAACCCTCTGGTAGTGATTTTAATCCTACTATATAGGAAAGCTGGAGTACTCTATATATAATTATGTTCCTTTTAGTGGCATTAGCCTATAAAACCTGCAGCATCTTCTCCCCAACTCCTATGCAAAAAGCTGCAACTTTGGTCAACTATATACCAATTCAGGAGACTCACTAAAACAGAGAGGGAAGATGCGTCTGACTCTTCTTTCCTTGGCTCTGGCTACCCTGCTGGGGGCCTCATCTGTGCTCCCACGGCAAGCGATGTCAGTTCAAAGTATGTAGCCATCATCCATTGTACTACTGCATCACGTTCACTAAAGTACGTTCGCACTGAGAATGCACGCGGAAGTAGATAATGAGGAGGGCGGTACTATTCGCCCGTAGAAATGTATGGGAAAAGTATGCCGTAGAAATGTATGGGATTATATTATGCATAACGTGCGTAGCGAAAAAAACTAGGCAGTGGATTTGAACGGGGTAAGCGCTGAACGAACCGGAGTGGGAAGCGCTACATTTTGATACCAAGTGTAGCCGCATACGGTGCTTGAATCGGAAGTTATTCTAGATTTTCAAGGTGCAATCTCAGAGCGAAAGTACTTTAGGTCATCCTTGTCTTGTCTCCTTGTTTCTTATGGCATCCCTATATTCTACACTTTTTTTTAATTGGAACAATTTTTTATTTACTTGTCAAAGGCAGTATACAATGTTTGCATCTCTCGAAAAAATTTCGGTTGTTGATAACGAAAGGAGCATGGAAGTGCTCCCCAACCTGTAATGCATGCACAACAGTAAAGAACATTTATTCACATCACATGCACACATTGAACACGTGGAGGCAGCTCAATTTCCGGCTGACACGGCTCAATTTCCGGCTCACACGGCTCAATTTCCGGCTCACAGAGCTCAATTTCCGGCTCACACGGCTCAATTTCGGGCTGACACGGCTCAATTTCCGGCTCACAGAGCTCATTTTCCGGCTCACACGGCTCAATTTCCCGCTCACAGAGCTCAATTTCCGGCTGACACGGCTCAATTTCCGGCTCACAGAGCTCAATTTCCAGCTCACATGGCTCAATATCCGGCTGACACGGCTCAATTTCCAGCTCACAGAGCTCAATTTCCGGCTGACACGGCTCAATTTCCAGCTCACAGAGCTCAATTTCCGGCTGACACGGCTCAATTTCCGGTGCACACGGCTCAATTTCCGGCTCACAGAGCTCAATTTCCAGCTCACATTGCTCAATTTCAGGCTGAACGATCCCACTATGGCGAACAGGACATTGCTCAATAGCGTAAGTTACTGGTAGGTAGGCGGCATTTTCGGCAGACATGAATGAGCATACACAGCACCTGAAATGGTTTGTCTTCACACTACACCGTGACTAATGCATGCTCAGGTAACAACATGGGTAGCACTGCTCCCGCTCACCTATAATAATATTGTGCTGGAGCAAGGATTCATGCAATGTCTAATTTATACCCACAAACACACAGACGAACTGAAGGGCGTGCATATCTAGCAACAAAAGGCGTGTTGCATGAGGTGTTGCAGAAGAAATTTCCACACAAAGTGTGTAGCTACGCCGCATTCGACTAGTAGTTAGCTACCACTAAGCTCACGATCATTTTTACAGTAGGCTAGCAAACTGTGGTAATGATGGCCTTGTCGCAGGTGAATACATTACCGATTCATTAATTGGATGCTTGCTCCTTCGCCCACGCTCACGCGTTCCTAGTGCTAATGTATAGGCCATAAAACAACTAAGTGGGCTCACCAACTTAAATTTAGTCTGTTCTTTTTCCTCTCTTCCACAGAATGCCTGGGGAATTTTGCCATGTGCAGTAAGGATTCATACTGCTGCAGTGGTTATTGTAGACAGGATACTTTTGGACCTCCTCATTGTAGTTGAACACCTTGCATGCTCTTGGAACAGGCTGACTAGAATGAACTATGTATAGCTACTTAGTTGAGATGTTATCTGTGCTGTAAAATACTGAGTAGTTTAGCATCACATGTAGTATAGTACATATACAATAGCCATTATTACCCTCGGCGCACATGCGCAGAGAGTGTACGGTAGTTACCCTCGGCGCGCATGCGCAGCGAGGGTACTGTAGTTACCCTCGGCGCGCATGCGCAGCGAGGGTACTGTAGTTAACCCTCGGCGCGCATGTGCAGCGAGGGTACTGTAGTTAACCCTCGGCGCGCATGCGCAGCGAG
>CASHTH010000563.1:0-11983 GCA_030341885.1 Geodia barretti
CACTCCAATCTTCCTAGTGCAACATGAATAAACACTGTACAATTCAACAGTCGGATTCGGTGCCAGAAAATAACATCCCAAGTAGTTGACGATTAAGCATGTATTGTATCCAACACTTCTCCGAAATGAGCCAAAGAGTAGCTTCTGTCAAAACCATCTACAGGTCACGGATGCGTCGTTATCATGTGCAGGCTCATGAAAATGTATATTGCTTGAGCACTATTGAGGCGGGAGAGAAAATGGCAGCGCAGAGTATATAGCCTGTTCTGCGTGGCCACACAAAGATTGCGTGTGCAACAGCTCTCAGTCTTGATCGAGCTATGATCCCAGATCTGACGGGTTACTACAGCTCCCCACCACATATGATGTGCAACCCTCAGGCTATATACATGCGGGTTTCGCTAACTATTTTACATGATATCCCTATTCACATGGTCCAACTGTTACAATAGAAGGGGTTGAGCCAGCAGAGTGCGCTAACCTCCATGTACAACTCTTTGCCGGTGTTCTTACAAGTGGATGGAAAGAAAAATCATTTCTTCAAATGAAAGGGGATATAATGGGGATATAGGGATCGGTTTTGAAGCACCAAAAGGAGAAAACAGGGGGTTATGACACAGCAAAGATGCACAAAGGCTACAGGACACCATCCTATGATCTTGTCTGATATAAACTTTCCGTCATGGGGTAAACTGTTCCAGAGTGGAACTGCCGGAGCCGTCAAGCGCGGTCTCTTTCCCAATAGGGAGGAAATGGCAGAGGGCGAATGAGCGAGATTGGTTTGTGACAATAACACAAGATAGAGAGGATGGTTTTGTGTCATGTAGCTTTGTGCATCTTTGCTGTGTAATAACCCCTTGTTCTTCCTTTTGGTGCTTCAAACCATCCCTATATCCCCCTTTCATTTTGAAGAAATGATTTTTCCACTTGTTTCCACTATTTTTCACGCCTTATGACAACACTGCATTTTCAGTCACTCTGATGTTCATGGGTGTTGTAGAGATAACTGTTGAAAGCAGAAGTAATGGGCTGCTCCTACCTGAAGCAGGGTGTATGCGTAGTGTCTCCAACAAGGATGCAATTAGTGTGGCACATATGGTGGGGTGGTTTCATAGGCAGGCTTCAGTAATCAGACTATAATGATAGCTATAACCTGGGGGACAAAGAATGAAGGCGCTGTGCAAGGCCCGCGTAACACGGCGCACACGGCCAAGTTGCTCCTCGTGCAAATCAACAGCTAAACGCAAGCTAGCCAGTTAAAATGTGTATACTGACTTACAGAAGGCACTGGAGGATAAGAATTCCTCTGCAGGCTAGGCATCCTGGCTTAGTCTCGTGCACCAGGTTCACGCACGAAATGCGCGCGCACCGCATTGGGGGAAACGCCCTCCTCGGCGCATGCGGCTCACTGATGCTGAGTTAGCAGCAAATGGCGTTGTTCAGTGACTACGTGGAAGAGCTCAATGATCTACCGTAGTGACTTGCGGCAAGAAACAAGCGATCGCTTGATATGCGTGCACACCTCCGGAAAATTTGGAGACGTTCTGTGAAAAACCAACGCTTCAACTGCTTCCGGTAAGGAGCTAGCGGGTTTGACGAAGAAGAAGAAGATGAAGAATCAGAGCGTCGGTAGACGCTCTATGTAGGGATGACACGAGTGAAATCTCACGTGATCCGCGTACAAAACGCCTCGAAACTCGGCGAGAATGGCTAGGCTATGCCTTCAAAACACACCAAAAATCTCTCACGGGTCCATATCTACCTATACATATGCCCAGAAGTTTCATATGTCCCTGCAATTCTCGACACGAGAATCCGCTCATACGCGATTTCTGATTTTCGTGTCATCATATTCTTCATCTTCTTCTTCTTCTTCTTCTTCTTCTTTAAACCCGCTATCTCCTTACCAGTACCAGTTGGAGCGCTGATTTTTTCACTGAACGTCTCCAATTTCGTCCGAGGTGTGCACGGACATCAAGCGATCGTTTCTTTCTTGCCGCAAGTCACTACTGCAGATCATGGAGCTCTTCCATGGTCGACACTGAACAACGCCATTTTCTGCTAACTCAGCATCAGTGAGCCGTGCGCATGCGCCAGGCAGGGGAGAGCGGACCGTGTGGTGCTAGCCGCGCCGGCCGTGTGCTCCGTTTGGCGGCTTGTTTTTCGCTCGCCTGAGTTTGCTCTCGAATTTGGGCCTAGCTATCCGTCTTGTGGTAAGGAGTTACTATTGTGTGTACTTTAGCTAGCTGCAATCCAGCTCATTGTGAATTTTCTTTCGAGGTTCCACGCGACGAATTTTTTCCACGACTTCACGAGACAGCCTCCACGTGACACTCCGTGTCTGTCTTGTCCGCATTGCTGCTATATACTATTGTTCTGGAGTCGCCACGGTCAAAAGTAAGTCTTGCTATTGCATAAATCACGTATAATTTACTCCAAGGTCTGTGCCGCTTGGGTTTCTGGAGTTGGGGCCACAGTTAATTATGATTCAAGGCAAGTTGTCTGCATTACCCTCATTGCCTATTTTTAATAGGGGTGCCTGACAACTCTCCTTCCAGTTCCACCTGCATCCCTCGGCCTCTAGCCAGCACTTCTCTGCTGACAGTCGTGGCTGGTAACAAGAACCTCACCCTGTTTCTTCAATCGCAAGTCCCTCCACTGCGCTCTACCACCGCTCTGCTGTCGTCACTGCCACCCGGGCTTCTCCATCCTTTGAGATAAGTTTTTGCCTTATCGCTTGAAAAGGAGGGCAGTAGATATTATGTGCAGAATTCCGAGAATATAAAGGCTAGAGGTAGATCCCTTTGTCAGTCAGACCCTGGTAAGTGGCTAGGACCTCCTATCATGCTGACCCTGGTAAGAAAAAGGCAGCTGTTGCCCAGTTGAAGGAAAATATTGCTGATATGGCTGCACTATAGATGTAACACAGACAGTGGGAAGGATAAGATTATCTGGGAGTTGCTTGGCAGGTGGGGCTCTGAAGTGTTTTCCCTTATCACCACTGCTGACTTGTACATTCCTTCACCCTTATCCCACTTCCAACCTAGCCTTTGTACACTAACAACTCCTATTGTAAGCCTACTCCTTACATTGTCTGTCTATTCCTCTGTATTATGGTTATATGTTCAAATGGGTTGGACTGCAACTGCACTCTCAAGCTACAACCTGAACCCTACAAACTTCTGGCTTCTACTGCCCAGTCGCTACTAGCTATATACCCCTGGCCTCCACCTTTCACTTCAGCTGGAATAGACCTCTCCTAAAGAAAAAACTTTCATTCACAATTCACAACAAAGCATTGTATAATGAATGTTGGGATAGTTTTGTACTTGCGCATGTGCCCGCTAGTCTCTCACGCAAGAATTGCGCAAAATTGCAAACTACGTCACGACCATCCCCCTTCCCCCACAATGCACTGTGAGTGTGTGTGTGATCAAATCTTCAAGTCACAAATATGCAGTGCATAAATTTCCACCCACGCGTGTGTGAACCCTAATGCGTGCAGCCCCTCGCTTCCCGCTCTGCACTGCGAAAAGGGTGGGGCTGAGCATGTGCCAAAAAAGTAAGTGGAACAAGTGGAAAAATCATTTCTTTCAAAATGAAGGGGGATGTAGGGATGGTTGTAAATTATGAAAAAGGATACCAACAAGAAAGATGCTTCGGCTGAAAACAAAAATCATACATCCATCCCTACATCTTTCTTAACCTCCCCTC
The DNA here is from genome assembly GCA_030341885.1 of Geodia barretti. Classification (NCBI taxonomy): domain Eukaryota; kingdom Metazoa; phylum Porifera; class Demospongiae; order Tetractinellida; family Geodiidae; genus Geodia; species Geodia barretti. The sequence continues at coordinate 3,715 of CASHTH010000563.1, forward strand.
ACTAACCTATGAGACAGGGTTCAGAGGTGAAGTCGCGGAGAGGGATGGGACAACCTCAACTGTGATTTGTTATGAATTAGTATACCCTACACCAAAACTGAGTGCCTACATTCTTCGACAGAGCTGAAGAAAGAAAGATGTAGGGATGGATGTATGATTTTGTTTTCAGCCGAAGCATCTTTCTTGTTGGTATCCTTTTTCATAATTTACACCATCCCTACATCCCCCTTCATTTTGAAGAAATGATCACTTGTTATTATTATGAATGACACGGAAATTCGCGAAATCGCGTAAGGTTGCGAATTCTCTGTGGGGAAGACTGAGGGCACGTAGGACGGTCTTGGGCATATGTATAGCTACAGTATTGGCCTCTCGACTATGCTAGTGAGGTTGAGCCATGTAGAGTCATTCTCGCTGAATTTTGAGGCGTTTGTACGCGGATCACGTGATGTTTCACTCGTGTCATCCTATATATAGCGTCTACCACGCTCTGCTAAGGACATTTAGAACATCTTTGAAGGAAACCGCAACGAGTGTACAATAAAGTTTGTTTTTTGCCCACTCTCTCTGACCCCTCAACTCAACCTATGTATCCACCACTCCAGTTGAAGCTCTAACCAACAAAAGTGACTGACCACGCACAGTGTGTATCATAACCAAGTTGTCCGACAACTACATGAGCACACATCCTCTGCGTCATCAAGTCGCGATGATTGGTACTCCCATACTCCATTGACGTATACTCCCCTCTGAGCTGCCTCCCAGCTACTAGTGATCCTCCCACCAGACGATATATCCTCCAAAGTAAAATTGCCTTGTAGTCCGGGCGCCTATATTAGACAGAAAAGTATTCAATATCGGCACTCTATACCTCACTTATCGGCAACAGTGTATACATTATTGGTATCGCGAATGGAAAGTCAGGGGAGCGTGAGTGTGAGTTGGGGTGTGGCGAGGGGAGAGTGTCAGGGTTTTTTGTTGTTTCTGTGTTTGTTTACGTCATTGTTGTTGTATCTCCATTCTTTTGTGTTTTTGCTTTTTTGTTTGTTGTCTTTTAGCTTGTACAAGCATTCAAACACCGACTCCCAATAACGATGTGCATGCATGTTGTCTCAGACTTTGTGGATATAGCCTTAGTCGAGCCTCATCCGTTACTCCAGTGGACTAACAAGGTATGGGTAAGGTGTTGCATGACTCCACCACGAATGAGTGAAATGGTGGGAAGTACTAGTCATAGGTGCTGGTGCTTGTGTGCAAGGCATTATTTTGTGTGTGTGACTATAAAAAAAAAAAAAAAAAAAACAAGAAAAACACAAAAAAAAATCAAAATAAAAAAAAAAAATAAAATAAAAAAAAAAAAAAAACTTAAAACAAAAAAAAAAGGAAAATAAAAAGAAAATAAAACAAAAAAAAAAAAAAAAAAAAATAATATGACACGTAGAGAGACCATAGCTTTCTGGGGGAATTACATGGATTTCTCAGGAAACGCACATGGGTAACAGACACTGACTGCTGCCTAAAAATTTGTGTTTTAATTAAAGAACATATAACTGGGCTGATTCAACATACCAGTGCCACTCTACACCTGACGGTATGCTATTATTGTGTCATAGAAAGATAACTCTAACACGCACACACAGAAAGTGTAAAGCCACATGCACATGGAATATCTATTCATTGGTAATGCATCAACTGTACCTTTCCACATTGACTCCCGACGCATTCTGAGTGGTTGAGAGACCCATAGACAGGAACATTGCCGGTACATTATCTTCAGATCCAGAGAGGTGTCAGTGACTGTATGGTTATCCTAATGATACCACTGCTTGACCATAAGGGGATGGCACTGAACCTGGAGGACACACACTGCACAATAATGTTGGTTTTGTAACATTTCCGGGCGTACCTCCTGACGGGAGTTGAATGCAGCTGTTTACAAACACACTTAGCTTCTGACCTACCCAGTCTGTCTCACTGATAGTCCATGTCCAGTCAGAATGCTCCACTCTACCCTCCAGTTGTGAGGTCCCTCAGAGCAATGTCACCATGCGTGATATTGTCATCCAACGTCGAAATCCGTCACAAGACCTCACGATGGGGAACTGAATAGTGGACACTTACTATGTGTTGCATTGACTCCCACTCATCATGCTGCTCTGTCTTGTTACTCTGTCCCTGTCTCACAGTCAGTCAAGTTGGATTCCATGCCATGAGCACACAATCGTGGCTCATAGTGTGTATGAGGCACTTCCCTGCCAAAGCTATGCTCCAGTAGTGGTGAAGCTCTGTGGTGTGCTTTCAAAATATAGCTTTTTCTGTGAGCGGGCCGAGTGCCATCCGTTCGTTGTGAGCATATCTGCATATCGTGATAGTAGGTTAGCTACTACTGACAAAACCCTTTTGAAGTCGTACTTGCATAAATTGCTGTTATCTCACAGTCTGAAGCTATCCATGGGGCGACTGACAGCTCGGTGCATCATTCACTGAGTCCAGTCAGAGTCAGTGAGAGTCGCCCCATGATCCAGCAGAATATCTCCACGCGCTGTCCTCCACTGCTAGGAGCACCGACCAGACGAATATCACCATCTCTGAACTGCTGCCAGGGCCATGAAACGAAGCCTAGCAATTGAATGTCGCGTTTATATATAGCTGTAGGCATCACTGGACACTCAAACCGGCATGCGGCGCGCAAAGCACAACTTGTAGAAGAGAAAGACTTTACTAAAACAATGTTTTTCTGTCCTTCACTGAAGACGGCATGTACGTAATTGCACCTGGCTGTGCTTTTTTATCGGACCGATGCGCACGCGCGACTGTTTCCCTGCACGTCCTCCATGCTCACTGCGTATATGCAAAAACCTATGATAGCTAGCTACCACGAACATACACACCATCAAAGATGTTCAACCACTCACATAATCAGTTTACGTATCATTTAGTTAACACTAATGCCAGCAATGCGCCTGTGGAGGCGGTTTTTTTTTCCCTTTACCACCATATATCCTCCGGTGAACTTTCTGTGGGAGCTGCGGTAGAACTCTCCCTCTCTAGTTTGGTCAAATTCAGTGGTGGAATGCCCTAGGTTTCGTTGGTGGACTGGATGACAGACTAGCACGTAGTGAGCCATCTGCTGTAGCTGTAGTGCGCTTGGATCTCCATAGTCTTCGCTGACGTGGCCTCATCAGGTTTTCTCACGTTAGCTTCTCCTATTCGCCTTGAGCAGAAATTGTATAGTAAACTCTATATAAAATTCTATGGCACAGAGACCGATGAAATGTTGTGATTACTCACCTCATTTCTTGTGTATCATCTTGCCCTCAGAGAATTAGACCAACTAAAGCAATTGACACAAAAGAACCAGTCCAACCAAAGCCACTAGCGACCACATGAGCCTGTGACATTATCACCACGACTCTGTGCATCGTGCTGTTGTCGGACCTCATATTGTATGCACTGTTACTGCTACTGCATGCAGTCTAATCCAGACATCTCCGGAGTGGCGGTCTTCAACTGTGTCCATCTGTGATAGGCACAGTCGGGAGTCTGGTTTCGTGCCATGGCAGCCATACATTTGTGTCCCTGTATTGGAGTGGTAGCGAGGCCTTATCCGACAGCATTTGCTGACGTATTGCCTCTAAAGTGGAGCAGAAGTGCAGTATATTCATGCAGACCACTGTAGATGAGCATACTAAGGTTTACGTGTGATAGGTTACTACAAGTCTGCCTGTGTTGCTAAAATTATTGAGCCCCTGGCCTGCTGACCTGCCTGATATCTCAGGTGGATCACTTCGCTAGGACTGCAGATTGTCATGGGTTCGAATATTACCCAAGTCAGCTATTTAACCTCTCGGCGCGCATGCCAGCGAGGTTACAAAGTAGTTGGGTTGTCTGTCGGCGTGTCTGTGACTCTTCATCTCACTTCTCGAGTGTTTCTTCTTATTCGTATCACAAACGATACCACCTACTTAACGGGCAATGGAGGCAGAAATTTCGAACGGTTTCTTCTGAAACTGCTGCCGTTGCACAAGACTAGAGCGCGTAAAAGCCATATGCACATACCAACGGACAGATGGCTTACCACAGTCGGGTCGATCCGCGTGCTCTGCGTAAGATGCAACGCAGGGCGTGTATCGCCTCTCGCATGCTATCTAGTAGTGTAGTTAGCCTGCGTCAGACTCTGCGTGAGCTGGCAAGAGACCACTAAACCTCAACCAGCCCATCACTTAGTGGTACACAGCGCATGCGTTACTTGACACTGCTGGTCACAGTGCGCGGCGCCGAGGGTTTGCACTTCAGTGCTTTTCATTTTCTTTGGATTTGTTTGGGTTTAGTTGACTTTTGGTTTGCCTTGCAGCCTCTTGATGGTTAGGTATATACATCTACCCATGATCTACCATCACACCCCCCACCCCCAGTCACCCCCTCAAGCTGTTATGCACTCTCTGATATACCAGCATGTTAAATCCAAGTTGTCTGCAGGTAACTTGAGTGTCCACTCTGTCCATCCATCTACATGACGTTCCCCATCTCCCACTGAAGCACACCTGCAATAAGCCATCATTCTCTGAGTCTCCTCCTCCCACCAGTCTCAGGTCACCATCATTACAGTCCGCTGTGCAGACAAAAAAATCAGCAATCAGTAAAGCAGTATAGGTGAAAACAAAGACATACTAGTTTTCATGGGCACTCTATAGCTACTATACTACTCAAGATCTAGATGCAACCCACAATATTGTAAGAATCTTACACTTTTTGCATTTGACTCCAACGTCTTCCAAGTGAACACTGTGTGTAAGATTTCTTCTGAAGCCGCACTCCAAGAGGCTCAGTTGTCTACCAGTACATCTGACAGTCTTTATGAACACTGGCATTGAGTTTGTGGCTGGCCTCACTGAATAGTCATTGCCTAAAATAACAGGGAAACTGAAGTTACTGCAAGGCAACACATTGGCCATAAACATTTCTTCATACCAGTGGCCTCATATCCGAGGTCATTACAGATGACAGTGGACTCTGTCTGAGTCCACCCATCACCACTGATGGTCCCCCATCTCCTACTGAAGCAAATCTCAACCCTCCCCTCCACATCCGTGGCTCCATCCACCAGTCTCACTTGCCCATCCACACAGCTTGCTACGAAAAGAAGACAACACAACAACAGGCTCTCACATATATAAAATGTTGGGTTAGGTATGTTCAACTTAAAAAAACAATTTGTAGAAGTGATACCTGGTTCACATGAAATATAGGTGAGGTCATCCTAATAAGGGCAACGACTTGGACCACTGCGGCTATAGGTGCAGTCAAATATACGGGACTCATCACCACGGCAATGCAGTGTCAGGTTTTGAACTGGCATTGCAGTAATCTCTCTCCCCCCTCGCCGATAGTACCCTGGAAGTAAAAAAACAGCAAACACCTAGCTATGGTTTGGTTATGAGTTAGTAGCAATACAGATGTATATCGGAAAGTTGTGTTTTAGATTCACACTCTGCTAACATAAGAGATTACTTACCATCAGTATATCCAAGCTGACGGCACATAGTCTTTGTATTGGCTTCGTTATTGTTGTGGCAAATAGGACCCCACCTTTGTTGACGCAAACTAAAACAGTCCTTCTTCGGACACCGTTGTACCTAGTAACCTGACATCACCATCTTCACAGTTTGCTATTAACAGAAAATTATTATTATTATCGTAGTCCTCGGTGATAAAATTAATGTATTGCCTGGTGGACAGATGATTCCAATATCGTCATCATGGCTACACTCAGAAAAGCTGTGGCTGAAGTAAGTGCACTCCCCCAGTGAGTTCTCTGACCCTGAACATCTCACATAGTCAGCAGCAATTGGAAAGGTGGCTGGTATCCGATTGAACGTGTAGTATGTATGATATGACCCTGTAAAGATGTTAGTGTGGAACATGATTTATTCATAGATTTGAAGTGTCATATTATATACATGGTACACTTATGTATTTTGATCTCCGTAATGTGTGCACCTTCTTCGTAGCCATATCCAAGGGAGTGACAGAACGACTTTTGAGATGGCCTGAGTCCAGTGTTTGTTGCAGACAGTGCCCCAAACAGAGAAGAGTGCAAATTTCTAGTCTCCCTTCATTCTCTGACTGACCGCCTGTGAGTCTCACATCTCCATGGGCACAAGGGGCTGAATCTATATTCGTGATAGCAACTTGTGTATATCTGATAGCAATTGGTGTATATCTGAGAGTAACTGGATCTGATAGTAACTGGTTTAACTCTTTGGGGCTCAAAGCCCCTCAGGGGCCTTTAAATATGCTTGGATTGAACAGTGAAGATTCGTTTTCTTTCATACAGATAGGTTGTTTTGGTAAAAACAAATAAGCAATCATGCAAGAGCATGTAGGGGTCAGAATTCAAGAGTGTAGCTATAGTTAGCTAAATGTTTGGTATTTATTTTGGGTATAACGTGTCACTTACACTTAATACCTCCAACATTGGTGGGGTTAACAGTCAGTCAATTGGTTACTTACCAGTACACCTGAGGCTCACAGGAGACCCGCTACCTCCATTGGTGTAGGGACAGTCTATCAGTCTTGACTCAGTCCCCACACACTCCACATTACTCATGACAACAGGTAGCTAAGTGGGTAGTGTAATCAGAATCGGTTGGACTTGTACCTGCAATTTACAGATAATGACATTTGACACCGTAGTTCGTGTTTACCATTCCTTCCAAGCTGGCGACACACAATATTTGTGTCTTCAATTGTCCACGCTGTATCAGACACCACTCCCCATCTCCCATTCACCCATACCTGGAGCAGACCCCTGTAGTAGTTATTATAACTGTTGTAGAAGAGCTTCACTTCTCCTTGTTCAGGAATATCTAAAAGGCAAAGTTTCATGTCAGTGTAAGGTGTTATATTTTGGACCTGTAGCTGTGTGGGTGTGAAAAAGTAGGGACAAACTGACACACAACACTTCTCAAAAAGTAAAAAGCGTGACCTTTAAACGCTGAGCTATACCAGAGGGGCTCAAAGACTGCAATACATGACACAAAGCAAAGGCAGCTATAGCTTCTGTACACGATGGTATAGAAACCAGTCACACATTCATTAAGTATGAGCATGCATGTAATTCACCACTGTATGTATGTACCATTAAGACATGTAACACTCCAATCTGCATAGTGACTCCGTGAACTAGAGACACTGTAACATTCAATCAGTCGGTATTCAGTGCCAGAGCATCCCAAGTAGTTAAGATGTATTGTTCCAACACCTTCTCCAAAATAAGCCAGAGGGTAGCTTCTGTCAAAACCATCTGCATGTCACAGAAATTATCATGGGAGCAGCTATCTATGTGCAGCCTATCATGAAATTGTAAAATAGCTGAAGCACTATTGGGGCTGGGGAGAAGTAGCCTTGTTCTGAGCGGCCACAACAAAGATTTGCTTGTCATTCATGATCTAGAGTGTATGCTATGATCCCAGATCTGATGGTACTATATACAGCTTCCCCCCACATATTGATGTGGCCACCCTGTAGCAAACTATACATACTTTGTGTTTATATCCCCTATTCACATTGTCCAAACTTGATACACTTAACCTATGTATCCAACCACTCCTGAATCTACAACAAAATCGCTGACCAACTCACAGTGTGTATCATAACCAAGTTGTCTGCAAACTACATGAGCATCAACTTCCTTGGCGCCATTGCCAGTGATGGTACCCCATACTCCATTGAGGTATATCTCCACTCTGCCCTCCCAGCTATAGGATCCTCCCACCAGACGAATATCTCCATGCTTGTAGTCGGCACCTAAAGACACATTATTTTTATAGTACAGCATCTATATTATACACTAAACTTTATTTTGCGAATGTTATTGTTTATTATGTGACTTTCCGTTCCATTCTCGTATGTAAGAGTCATTGAAATAAATAGGTGCATGCATATAATTTTGTCTCAGACTTTTGTACCCTACCAAAAAAACATTGCAAGTTTAAAATCTGACCAAACAACCATTGAAGAGGTAAAGATGTTGAAAGACTCTGCACGAAGAGTGCCCAAGTGAAAAGGGTGGAAGTATAATACTTAGTCTTTATAGGCTGGTGTTGTGTGCAAGCATTTGCGTGTGTTACTATAATAGACATGTAGTAAGTTGCGGGAGGTCTTAAACATGGATTCCTCAGGGAAAGGGCAAGCGGGAACAAACATTGTAGCGGTGACTACTGTGTTGGTTGTGTATTTTGTTAAATGTTGAGTAGTGTTTTTGTTG
>CASHTH010000564.1:0-49858 GCA_030341885.1 Geodia barretti
ACGGTCTGCTCGATCATACTTGGACCATGCAAAGACAGAGTCCGTTCCTGTCTAGCGCACCAAGGCGGCACGGGGGGAAACCTCGCTGGGGTTCTGTAACCGTGGCGGCGTAGTGGAAGCGGAGTTCGGTGCCTGGGTCTGCTCATTTCGTGAAGCAGAGCATATCAGCCGATAGTGCGAAACGATTCGGATCCGGGCCAACCGTTTACAAGACAGGTCAGTCGAAGGCATCCTTTCAGACCTACCAGTGACCAGCCGACACCCGGTCGTTCAAGCCACCGTAATCGCATCCGAATTCGCAACTGGAAGAGGTGGGTGCGAGTACTCATCCGCTCGGCGCGCCCCGACAACGCAAACACATATGGAGAAAAATTGAATTTTCTTTATGTTGAAGGCGCCAAGGCGATGGCCGAGATCAAGAAGCAGATCAACATCCCCCTCATCGCCGACATTCACTTCCACTATCAACTCGCCATCGAGTGTGCCATGGGCGGCGTGGACTGCCTGCGCCTGAACCCCGGCAACCTGCGCAACGAGGACCAGGTCAGGGAAGTCGTGAAGGTCGCCAAGGAGCGGGACATTCCCATCCGCATCGGCGTGAACTTCGGCAGTTTGCCCCCGGTGGGCGGCATTGGCCGTACCCGGGGTTTCTCCCGCCATATGGACCTGGTCAACCGTTTGCCCAAGGCCGGCGAGGCCCAGGCTGGCGAGTACAGCATCGTGGACCACATGGTCGCGACCGCCCTGTGGGAAATCAGCCTGCTGGAGAAGCAGGACTTCGACCAGATCAAGATTTCCCTCAAAGCCTTTGACGTGCCCACCACCGTGGAGGCCTACCGGCAACTGGCCGACATGGTCCCCTACCCCTTCCACTTGGGCATCACCGAGGCGGGGACGGCCCAGTCCGGCTCCATCCGCACCTCCGTGGGCCTGGGCTACCTGCTCTACGAGGGCATCGGCGACACTATTCGGGTGTCCCTCAGCGATGATTCAAAGGAAGAGGTGGTCGTCGGCTACGAGATTCTCAAGTCCCTGAACCTGCGCACCAAGGGCACCATCCTGGTGGCCTGCCCCAGTTGCGGGCGGGCCGACGTGGACGTGCGCAAGCTGGCCAACGACGTGGATGCGCTGCTGAAGAAGACTGACAAGAACATCAAGGTTGCGGTGATGGGCTGCGAGGTAAACGGCCCCGGCGAGGCCAAGGACGCCGATGTAGGCATCGCCGCCGGCGCGGGCCGGGCGGTAATCTTCCGCAAAGGCCAGAAGGTGCGGGTGGTACCCGAAGAGGAAATGCTGACGGCGCTGATGGAAGAAGTGGAAAACACCCCGGCGCCGGTGGGCGACTAACCGGAGGTGCACCCATGGCCAGCATTACTGTACGCAACATTGACGAAGCCCTGAAACAGCGCCTGAAGGAACAGGCCGCCAGGCACGGCTGTTCCATGGAAGAAGAGATGCGGCGGATTTTGGCGGAGGCTTTGCCTTATCACAAGCCCCCTCCTGAAGCTCTGGGCACTGCCATTTATGAACTATTCAAGCCTATTGGCGGGTTAGTTTTGGAATCGCCCACTGAGGGCGGCAGGCCACCTATCTGGCCAGTTGGGTATTGGGAAGCGGAAGAGGACAATGATTGTAGTTGATACCAATCTGGTATCAGAGCTCTTGCGGGGGTCTCCCCAACCCGAAGTGCTCAGCTGGTGGAATTCTCAAATACCAGGTGACCTTTTCATCACAGTGATAACTGAAGCAGAAATGCGCTATGGCGCCGCCATAATGTCACCCGGCCGCCGACTCCAGGAACTCCTGATTAAGATTGAATATATGCTGTCTGACTATTTTGATGGAAGGGTCCTCAGTTTTGATGTTTTGGCGGCAAGGGAGTACGCCAGGATGCTGGCAGATAGAAGGGAATTAGGTCGTTCGCTTCCAATCCACGACGGCATGATCGCCGCAATCGCCTATTCCAATGGAGCTGCAGTTGCTTCCCGTAACGTACCCGACTTCACGGACTGCGGCGTTCAATTAATCAACCCCTGGCAAATCTGAAGGACAATCCAAGTATGCGTTTAACCAAACTGGTTACCAAGACTTTGCGGGAAGACCCTCCCGAGGCGGAAACCGCCAGCCACCGCCTGATGCTGCGGGCCGGCCTCATATACCAGGTCGCCGCAGGAGTTTACGCCTACCTGCCCCTGGCCTGGCGCGCTATCCGCAAGATAGAAAACATCATCCGCGAGGAGATCGACGCCGCCGGAGGCCAGGAGTTGATGATGCCAGCGCCCTGCAGCCCCGGGAACTGTGGGAGCAGACGGGCCGGGCCGATTCCATGGGCGAGGTGCTTTTCTCCCTGGAAGACCGGAGGGGCCGTCCCATGGTGCTGGCCCCCACTCATGAAGAGGTAGTTACCAGCATAGTCCGGGCCAATGTGCAGAGCTACCGCGACCTGCCCGTAATTCTCTACCAGATTCAGACCAAGTTCCGGGACGAGCCACGACCCCGGGCAGGGCTGGTGCGGGTGCGCGAGTTCGACATGAAGGACGCCTACAGCTTCAACACCGACGATGACAGCCTGGACGACAGCTACCAGGCAATGGCCCAGGCCTACCGCAACATCTACCGCCGCTGCAGTCTGCCCGTCCTGATGGCCGAGGCGGACAGCGGCGCCATCGGCGGCAAGGACTCCCACGAGTTCCTGCTGGCCACACCCACCGGCGAAGACACAGTCATCACCTGCCCCGCCTGCGGCTACACCGCCAACGCGGAAAAGGCTCAGGGCGTGTATCCGGACCAGCCTGCAACACCCGAACAATCCCTGGAGGAGATCGACACCCCAGGCATCAAAACCATAGCCGGCTTGGCGGACTTCGTGGGAGTAGCCACAAGCCAGACGTTGAAAGCCGTTTTCTACGCCGCCGACGATGATGTAGTGTTTGTTACCGTCCGGGGCGACCTGGAGGTCAACGAGGTCAAGCTGAAGAACTGCCTGCACTGTAAAGACCTGCGCCTGGCCACCGACGAAGAGGTGCGCGACGCCGGACTGGTGGCTGGCTCCGCTTCCCCCATCGGCGTTACTAACGTCCGGCGGGTGGCCGACCCCTCAATAATGCGCGGCAGCAACTTCGTGGTGGGCGCCAACAAGCCCGACACCCACTTCCTGAACGCAAATTATCCCCGGGATTTCGAGGTAGACGTCCTCACCGACATTGCCCTGGCCCAGCCTGGCCACCTGTGTCCCCAGTGCAACGCCCCATTGGAGGCCACGCGAGGCGTCGAGGTGGGCCACATCTTCAAGCTGGGCACCTCTTACAGCGAGGCCCTGGGCGCCATGTACCTGGACCAGGAAGGGCAGCAGCACCCCATAACCATGGGCTGCTACTGATCGCGTGGGACGCCTCGCTGGCCAGCCTGCCATCGGCAGAGCACGACGACCGCGCATTGCTCTTTCGCTCAGATCCATCGCTCCCGTACCCTGTTCACCTGGTGGGCCTGAATATGACCGACGAGGCGGTGGCCGCAGCGGCCGATTCTCTGTACCGGGAGTTGTGGGACAACGGTATCGAAACCCTCTTCGATGACCGGCCCGACCAGGCGGCCGGCGTGAAGCTCAACGACGCCGACCTGATGGGATTGCCCTTGCGCCTAGTAGTCAGTCCTCGCAACCTCCGCAACAACGCGGTCGAGATGAAGGGCCGTACCCAGGACGAGGCAACGATGGTGCCGCTGGAGGATGTGGCGGCGACAGTCATGCAGGCTTTACAGTAACAAGAGTAATCAGCATTCCCCAGAAAGACGCAAAAATGATCGCCGGATGGCCTGGAGCCGTCCGGCGATTTCTTTATTGTGCTTTAGGACCTTACCCGGCATTAGCGCTGTGACGGGTCGGAGCGCATTCATCCTGAAGAGATGTCGCCGGCGCAACGTGGCAATGGGCTGATACTGACCCTGAGATTAGATGCCCGTGCTCCCCGACTCCGCACTGGTAATCCCCAGCCAGGCTTACTTCCCCCGGGTTCCCAACACCGAGCCCAGGTAAACCAAATTGGCCTTTAGCTCTGGGGCGATGTTGCCTTGCCTCGACGACGAGAGCAACAACAGCAGGCGCAATTGGGCCGCCAAATCACCAGCCAGCTTTTGCTTGGCTTCCGCCTCGGTATCCGCGCCCACCGGCACCCGCAATCCCTGAAGCGGCAGTCGGGTACGCGATTCACCGGCCCAGTACTGGTCCAGGCTGTCGATGATAAGAATTGGGATGTCCTTGGTAACCACGAAGGGAGATTCGGGAGGGGAATCGTCAGGACCCAGCGCATCCACCTTAACCTGGGTTACGTCGCTGTGGTTGATGTGGAAGACCGACGCGTTGGGCTGGCTGGCGCTGATATTCCGCCAGTCCCAATCGCCGGGAGTGGCCAGGTCGATTTCCGATTCCACATGTACCGGTATCGAATCATCTTCGGCCAGGATACGGCCGTCTTCCGGTTGCACGTTGGGTTCCGATTGTGGTGCGGTCATAGATGCCTCAGCAATTGTAAATTTCCTGCAACGATCAACCTTCCTGCTACAAGAGTACGTCTGCGGGTACAAGCCGTTGGTTCGAAACATCGGCAGCAAGCCCAAACGCTTCCAGGGCCAAAGCACCCAGTAGGACGCTGCTACTTTCCGAGCCAAATATGACACTGACGGGCCTTAAACGCCCTTGTATTTCCAGGAAAATGTGGCCCAGTGAAAGTTCTGTACTGGAGCCGTCAGCCAGGCGAAATCTTACTGTGTCAGAACGTTCCACACCCAGTTCTTCCAAGATGTGCTGAGGCACCTGTGGATAGGTTGCCCCGGTGTCCACCAATTCGCTCAAGGGAAAGGAACGGTCCATTTGCAGGTTCCACAATACAAAGTCCATGTAGAATGTTCCCACTTCCCCTCCAACCACGGTTGCAGGCAGGATCATGGGCTCCCCAGCCTTCCGGTCCCTGTCGGTGAATGCGGCCTGTTTTTCCCTGCTCATCAGCTCATCATCCCATAGGGACCTACGCCTGCTCCACCTCAATCTCCCAGGCGTTGTAGACCTGTTCGGGCAGGGTTATGGGGCCGACCGCTTCCTCGTAGTCGCGGACGTGCTTGTTGGCCAGGAGGGCAAAGGCCTTGAGCATCTGAGGGCTGACCTTGATTCGGGCCCGCAGTATGGGCTCCCGTTCCTCCATCTGCTCGCCGAAGAAAAGGACGGCGGAGTAGAGGCTGCTATAAACGTGGAAGGAGTCGCAGTAAAAGGTGATGGGCTCCCCGGAGGCTTCGGCTCCCCGGGTATCGCCAGGGTTGACGTAAGTATCCTCCTGGGGTGGCTGGTCTTCTGGGGGCACGTAGGGACGCTGAATGATTGGCATTAGGTTGACCTCCCCGATTCTGTTGCGGCGTTACCCATTATACACAGTGGGGGAAGGCGAAAGGGCCTGAGTATGGCGACTATGGCGGGCGTGACCCCACCGGTTCACAAGCAAATCCGGACCAGTTTAAGAGTCCCAACTGTCCGCTGCACTAAGCTTGATGGGCCAAGAGCCGTTCGCAGCCCAGGGTTGGTGGTCCTGTCCCTGCGGCCCTCAAGGCGAAAGCAACCAGTCGGCCCTCACCATCAACCCGTAGACCCGTCCACCTCAACTCCCCCAGCGGCACAGGTGGTAATACCCGACGGCCAGCGCCTCCCATTCGTGGGTGGACTTGCTCACGCCGATCAGACCCAGTCGCCGCATGATGGCGTAGGCCAACTGGTCCGGCGGCACGTTGGAGTGGCGGGCAATGGCCGCGCGTACCTCCTGGGCCGAATAGGTATAGAGAGGCATTCGCTGGTCGGCCGACCAGTTGACCAGGGCGTTGTCCAGCATTTCAAGGGAAGGAGCCGGCCAGCGGAGGCCCGAAGGCTGCCCATACGCCACCGCTGACGGCATCCACCAGGCCACCAGTTCATCCAGGCAGCCCACCAGGTACTCCACCCGGCCTGTGGCGTCAAGGGTGCGGCTGCGGTTAGGGACCATCTTGATAACGCCGGTGTCGAACATCCGGTCCGACCTGAAAACGGCCCAGCCTGTTTCCATCACTCCGGCATCGAGTGCCAACAGTGTCATTTCCTGGCTTTCTCGCTTGAATTGGCCATGCGCAAGAGCCGGCCAAACCGGCGAAGCGTCTCAACGGGGTGGAAAACGCCGGCAGGCGCACAAGAATCGCTCATCGGAATGCCGCCACGGAAGGACCTCTGCCACTGATAACCGTGCGAGCGACAAAGCGCAGGCCGACGACCGTTGCCAGTCGACTGCCGTTATGTTTTGATGGACCGGACGGCGCCCTATCACAACCTGAATGACCCGGCTGGTCCGTCAAGCGATTCGTTGGCATCCCTACCCCACGGTAAAGGCCCACATAGAAATATGAGCCGCATTGAAGGCAGATCCAGTCTCCGTCATCGCGAGCCAGGTCGCCGCCGCACTTGCGGCAGTCTCTTAGCCTGTATATGTTCACCGGTACCCCCTTTGGTTGGTCAGTCTTGATTGGTTAACCAATATAGAACAATTGTTCTATACCAACTGTAGCTTGTCAAGGCCCTCGGTGCCCTGATTAAAAGCCAGGTCAACACGTCAGGCGGACACGGGCAGGCTCAAGCAGGTACAATCCTCCCGGCACTCTGCCGTATATGGTCTGCATCCCATCACACGGCAAGGAAACAACATGGAAGAAATGCCCGCAGAACGCGACCCGGAAACCATCTCGGATACCAGCCTGGTTACCAGCCCTGATCCAGACCCGGAACCCGTGCCTTCCCTGGCTCGCCGGTTGGCCGAGGTGGCCTGGGCCTTTCTGCCCCTTGGCTGGATTGCCTTCGGCGGCCCCCAGGCGCACATAGCTTTGCTCCAGGAGCGTTTCGTGGCCCGGCGTCGCTGGCTGGACGAGCAGCGCTTCGTGGAACTGCTGGGGCTGGGGCAAGGCCTGCCCGGCCCCACGTCAACACAGATGGTGGTTGCCGTGGGCACAGCAAGGGCAGGACCGCTGGGCGGGCTGCTGGCTTTTCTGTTGTTCCTGTATCCGGCAGCAACGGTAATGGCGCTGGCTGGCCTGGGAGTAGCCACCTTCCTGTCCGATGAGGGACGCCCCCAGTGGCTGGACGGGGTGCAGCCAGCTACGGTGGCCCTGGTCGCGGTGGCGGCCTGGCGGCTGGGCGTGGCCGTAATCAAGACGCGGCTCACCATGGGCCTGATGCTTTTGGGGGCGGTGGTCACCGTATTGGTGCGCCAGCCCTGGGCCTTTCCGGCTACGCTGGCCGTGGGAGGCCTGGTGACGGCAGTGGCCTTGCGCGCCCAACGTCACGAAGCCAGGGACGAGTCAGGAAGCGTGCCCCTGGACAATCTGGGCATTTCCAGGGTGGCCGGCGCCCTGCTGCTGCTGTTGTTCTTCGGTCTGCTGGGCGGGCTGATTCTGGCGCGGCTGGCGTTAGACCTGGAGTGGCTGCAAGTCCTGGAATCCTTCTATCGCACCGGGTCGCTGATCTTTGGCGGCGGCCAGGTGGTGCTGCCCATGTTGAGCGCCGAGGTGGTGGAGTCCGGCTGGGTAACGGAGCAACAGTTCCTGGACGGGCTGGCCCTGATGCTGGCGCTGCCCGGCCCGCTCTTCAGCTTCAGTGCATACTTGGGGGCTGTGGCCGGGGGCGTTCCCGGGCTGCTGCTGGCCTTTGTGGGGCTTTTCCTGCCCGGAGTGCTGATAATCTTCGGGGTGCTCCCCTTCTGGGAGACGGTGCGGAGGTATCCCTGGGTGCGAATAGCCTTAACCGGCGTTAATGCCACCGCCATCGGCCTGGTGGTAGGTGTAGTGTTTCTGCTGTGGGAACGGGCCGACCCCAACGCGGCCGGAGCGGTAATCGCCCTGCTGGCCTTTGGGTCGGTGATGTTCTTCCGGTTGCCGGCGCCACTGGTGATTATCGGCGCCGGCGTCCTTGGCTGGCTTTTCAGCCTGGCAGGACTGCTCTAGCTCAATGTCCCACCAGCTTTAAACCACGCGTAGACACGAGTCTTCATCCATATCTATCGGCTAAGGCTTGGCTCCCGCACCCTCAGAGTTCGCTGGCCATGCCAACAGATTGGTGAACACTCGTACTTAATCGTGGTATAGCAGAACCCTGCTAGCTGCCGAACTCTATACCGACGCCGACAATCTCTATCTGCATAGAGCGGGTGTCGGGGGCGCCTTCGGCGAAAGTTACGCCTACGGTGATGTTCAAACCCTTCTGTACCTCGGGGGCTCCTGGAATTTCAAAGCGGGCGTCCAGGTTGTCACCCTGCAAATCCACCGCCATGTGCTCCGCAATGCGTTTCTCACCGTCATACACGATTACCTCGTGGACCGTAGCGTGGGAGCGGGTGCGGAAGCTTACCAGCGCCGCTTCAGCATTGGTAGCCTTGCCATTCGCCACCGCCATGGTGGGAATGGGGAAGTGTACCCATGTGTTCTGCCCGCCGGCCCCTTCAATGCGGACGAAGGGCCCGGTGTGCCTTACTGCCGTTACTCTACTAAGGTACTCGACCTGCATGCTGGACCCGTGGACCCACTCGGTATATTTGCCGTCTGCCATTTTGTACCTTTCCTTCTTGCGACTTGAAAGCCACCACTGTCGTGACCTATCTGTCGGGATTATAGCCCGTAAGTTCGGGCGGGTACAGGGTATTAGCTTTAACGGGCAGGCTGTCGAGTCCCACGATTAAAGCCCGCAAAGAGTCGCCTGGGTCATCCGATCGCGGTTCCTCACATTGCGGCAACCACGGGATGCGCCAGGTACCGAGCCTGGCCGCCTTTCCATGATACCTAAAAGAACCTGCCCCGCTGCCGGCCCCGACGGTATGACAAGCGCACCAGTAAAGTTAATGACAGGCCCACTACAACAAGCCCGACGACAATAACTATGGGTATCAATACGCTGATGCTGGAGGAGCGAGCTACATAGGTGACATGTATTCTGGCTTTGGGCTGCCCGCCCTGGGCCCGGCCGTCCGCAGAAGAGGACATCCGCTCCAGCAGTTCGCGGGATTCAACCCTTCCCTGGTCTTCAACAAACTGGATGGCCCGGTTGAAGTCCCGGTCCGGCAGCTGAAAGGATACTTCAGCACGCTCATCATCCTCAAAGGAAGCCAGGTAAACCCTTTCAATCTCTCCGCCACGGTCGGTAACGTATTTGCGCAGCGCAGCCACTTGATCTACCACGCTGGCCACGCCAACGGTAAAGGTAGCGGCGGTACCGCTGCTCGCCAGCGTCCCCCGGGAGAATAGCGCAACGTGGATCGTAGCCAGGTCCAGCCGCTGTTGCAGCAGACTCAGCTGCGCCTGGGATCGCTCAATGTTGGCCCTCACCCGGGCCAGTTCCCGCTCCACGCTCAATAAATCCGACACCGAGCTGCTCCGTTCCATCAGGGACAACAGGCTCTGTTCTTCCCTGCTATAGACACCCAGGCGGGCTGTCAGGTCGATGTGCTGCTCCGTTACGTCCTCGCTGGCCAGGCTGCGCGCCTGAACATCGCCCAGTGCCTCGATCCGGCCCATGGCCTGGGCAAACCGGGCCTGGGGCACCTTTATGACAATGTCGGACCTGGGCCCTTCTCCCTCCCCTCCATCGGAGCTGGACAGTCGCTCCACAAGGCCGCCCAAACTTTCAGCTATGGCCTGAACTTGGACGGCTGAACCCTCCACCGACTCCACCTCTACCGCCACGCTGGCCAACGATACCGGGCCGCGGGAGGAACCCTGTTGAAAACCGCCGTTCACACCCCCTGTCAACGACGGCAAAGAACTTAAAGACCCAGGCGCGCCAGGAAATTGGCCAACCGGCAAAGTAATGGTAAAAGGAGAGGCAGCGTTGCCGGTTCCCGTTACCAGGGCGCTGCGACCGCCATCTTCGGATGGCCTCAGGGTTAACCTCGCGCCGCTGTCCTCGTCAGAAGATGAACCGCAGGCAGGGAAAAGGAACGCGAAGACAGCCAGAAGCAGGAAGGCAAAGAGTTTATTCATCTGCTGCACTCTTTGGGTTAGAATGATAATCAGGAATCGATTCTACTATAAATCCGCAGGAAACCTTTATGGCAAGGCATAACCTGCGAAAGGAAACGCATTTTTGGCCAATGTCACCCCTGTCAAAGTCGAGGAATCTATAAACTTGTCAGGCAACCTCAACAGGCAACCACACTCCAGGTGCCATAATAAGTCTTCTCGGCAGGACTATGGATCTGGCAGCCTTCCAGGTCAAGATAGCTGATGGGGTGGGCTGTTTGGGCCGTCGGCTCCAGCCCCGGGCCAGTAAGCCAGGAAAGCATGACCCATCATCTTGAATCCTGGTAGGTAGAAGAAGCGTAAAGTAAATTGGCGAAGCTGAATAGCTCTCTCACCCTTCTCCAGCTAAAATTATCGCACCAACCGGAGGTTTAACTAATGCAAAGATTGCTCCCTAGCCTGGGTTACGGGGCGTTGGCCGGGGGCCTGGTTTCCGCTCCCCTCATCGGGCTCATGTACCTGGTGGACAAGCTGGCGGACTTGCCTTTTGTCCCCTTTGCCTTGTTCGACTGGATCGCCCGGGTAACTCCCGGCCCGCTGATAACCTTCGGCATTGACATGATGATCGAGTCGCTGCTGCTGTTCAACCTCAGTGTGGCCGACGCGGCCAAGACCAGTGAACAAATAGCAGCGGTCTTGCTCGTGTACGTTATCGGATTGGCCGCCAGCGCTATTCTCTTTGCCGTGATGCGCTCACGCCCATTCGAACCCTCTGGCATCGGCGGCACCTGGCGTGCCAGCGTACTTTCCCGGCCATTGCCCGGGCTTATTGTCGGCCTCGTTGTGGGCTTGCCTCTTACCATTATCAGCCTGCCCATGGGCCAGTCGACCATGAACCCGGTGGTTACTTTTGTGGTGCTGATGGTATTGTTCCTGGTCTGGGGACTGGCCACAGGTTTCATCCAGCTTGCCTTGGCCCGGGCGGTGGTAACCCGGGAAATTGAGGTGACCGAGGAGGTCCGGTCGGTCAGCGTCATCGACCGCCGGCAATTTCTCATCCGGCTGGGCGCAACCACCGCAACCATCACCGTCGCCAGCGCCGGCCTGGGCGTTGCCCTTTCCCAGGGAGAACAGGCGCGTATCGCGGAATCTGTGGCAGACTCCATGCCCCCGGCGGAGATGCCGCCGCGTCGCCCCCTGCCCAACGACGGCGACCCGGTAACTCCGGCCCCGGGCACCCGACCGGAATACACGCCGGTAGAGGACCACTACCAGGTCTTCCTCCGCACCGAACCCACTTTCATTGACATATCCAACTGGGTGTTGCCCATCCACGGCCTGGTGACAAACCCCAAAGAATTGACCATCGAGGAAATCAGGAACAATTACCCATCCCGAGACCAGTACGTTACCCTCTCCTGCATTTCGGGTCGAATCGGCACTTCCCTCATCAGCACTACCTGGTGGACGGGGGCCAACCTGCAGGAGATCCTGGCCGACGTGCAACCTCTGCCCAACGCCAAGTACTTGCTTATCAAGTCAGGCGACGGATTCTTTGAAACGGTGGCCCTGGACCTGATCGCTTCCGACGAGCGGATAATGCTCTGCTACGCCTGGGACGGCGAACCGCTGCCCTTCGACCACGGTTTTCCCCTGCGCATCTGGCTGCCCGACCGTTACGGTATGAAGCAGCCCAAGTGGATCGTCGAAATTGAAGTTATCGAGGAATACCGGGAAGGCTACTGGGTGGAACGAGGCTGGAGTGAGATTGCCCAAGTCAAGGCCACATCGGTTATTGACACGGTGGCGGTCAGGGACGTAATCGACCGGGAAGGCCAGCGACTGGTTCCGGTGGGCGGCATCGCCTTTGCCGGTGCCCGCGGCATATCCAGGGTACAGGTAAGAGTGGATGAGGGCCCCTGGCAGGACGCCCAGCTGCGGTCACCCCTGTCGGAGACGACGTGGGTCATCTGGCGATACGACTGGCCCTTCGCCGCCGGAGACCACACCTTTGAGGTGCGCTGTGTCGAGGCCGACGGTACGCCGCAGATAGAAGAGGACATGGGCAACCGGCCCAACGGCGCCACCGGCATCCACGAACGCAAGGCTACGCTGTAGGGGTAGATTAGACGAAAGACCGGTGATAGCCTTCGTTGTACTGCAATTAGTAAGAGCATAATATGCGGCTATGGCCGTCATATTGGACGCCAACGCCCTCATTAATCTTTACCACGCGGGCGTACTGTCGTCGATATACCTTGCAACGGAATGCATTATCCCCGCCGAAGTTTATGATGAAGTTATACCAAAGGCCAGCAGGCAGGCCACGCCGACGCGGGCGAAATAGCTGAAATCATCGGACCGCGCACGGTGGAACCTGTTGATATTCCGCCAGAACTGGGGAATATGGGTCTCGGTGAAGCAGCAGTATTAAGCCTGTAGGTTGAAAGGCGGAGTTCTGCTGGAAACGAAGATTCTATGGTCAGTGATGACAGACAGTTCCTGAGGGATCTGCAAAGACGGGAGCGGCGGGAAAGAGTTGTCATTCGACGCCTAAATACGTCTCAGTTTATCGCTGACTCGGCAATGAGCGGCCTGATGACAAAGTCTCAAGCCTTGGAAGCCCTCACCAAAATAATAAACAGAGTACCAGACCATCACTATAATTTCGCGATTCATAGCCTGGAGCTACTATGAACGACAAGTTTAGCGAGAATACTAACCAGTTGTCGCTGTAAGTCCCTGAAGAACTGCTCAAATCGGCGGAATTCTGCGGTGAATTGACGGGTATAGATAAGTCGACAATGATTCTTCAGTGGCTACAGTCAGGCGCGGAAAGAGCTATGCTGCAATTGGTATGTGACGGTGAGTTAAGCACTGGCAAGTTTGTCGAACTGCTGGGAATTACCTACCATGATTTCCACCCCATGAGACAAGAGTACGGAGTAGAATTAGGTTCCTCCGAAGAAGAAATGAACTACATGAGTGAGAATTACAGCGAGCAAGTACGCGACAGTCTCAGGAAGTCCCTAAGGGTAAATCAGGAGTAGAACCCCATGTCCGAAAAACCGTTTATCGACTTTGCCCAGGCCCAGGCGGCCATGAAAGCCATTATCGACGAAGCCACCAAGCCGGGAGGTATGCCGGTGGCCATCGCCATCGTTGACGACTCCGGCAACATGGTGGCCTACGCCCAGATGAATAATGTGCGCCTCTACGCCCGCCGCCACGCTTTCCGCAAGGCCTACACCGCCGCCATCATGGGGATGGACACCGGCGTCCACGGGCAGCAGTTGAAAGAACGGGGCCGCACGGTAAGCGACTACGGCGACCCCAACCTGACCCCCGGCGAAGGTGGAGTGGTTGTAAAGTCCAGTGACGGGGTAATCATGGGCGGCATCGGCGTGGGTGGCTACCTGGTCCGGGACGAAGAACTGGCCTCCATCGGCCTGAAGGCGATGAATATAGAAGGGTGACGGCTGAATAGGTGTACCCATCGTTTCCAGGAAGGTCGAAGCTGCTTGCTGACGGTCTCACCGTACCGAAGAGTCTTCACTTCCTGTGAACAATAGACAGTCTTTCTCCTGGACAGTCTGTCAATTGACGGTAATCCTTTTCTGTAATATATTTCGTTCAACCCATTACGTTGCATTGGGAAGATATACTGCCGGAAATAGCTTAATTGGAGGTGGCCCCTATGCCAGAGCGCAACCCCTATATGCCCACATTTACCCAGGGCAGCATCAAGGCAAGCATGATCCAGCATTCCAACGTGGAGACCAGCGACGTACCCCGCAGCCAGCAGTGGTATTCCCGTGTCTTTGGCGCGGAATGGACTGAAGATGGACCCCGCTACTTGAAGCTGGGCAACACGGAATTGCACCTGCACGTTGAGGCCAACCCGCAGCCCCATCCAACCAACCACTTCGCCATCGAGGTCGAGGACTGGGACGCCTGGCTGGCCAACCTGCGGAACGAAGGAATCGACTTTGCCCCCGGCCGGGAGCCCAAGCTGAATGACGGCGGCAAGCTGGCCGGTTTCCTGCACGACCCGGACGGCAACATAATTGAAGTCATGTACCACGCCGAGTGGCACTAGACCTAGTCTTTCCAGCAAGTTAATCGAATCGCCCCGGGCTGGTTAAGCTGCCCGGGGCGATTCGCTTTTTGGAATCTACCTAAAGGTCCAAAGGTCACCTAATCCGGCCAAAGGGCGACTACATACCTTCTACGAATATTGCGTTGGTCGTAGCTGAGTTGTGCCTCATCTCCTTGGGGCCAGCGTACTCATTCGAGTAGTACCACGCCTTGGCCTGCTCGACGCTGTCAAACTCCAGTACAACCAGGCGGCTCGGGTTCCAGTCCCCCTCCACCGTCTCCGTTGCGCCTCCCCTTACCACGTATCGGCCCCCGTAGGCCTCAATGGTCGCGCTGACCAGCTTGCGGTACTCCTCAAATCCCTCGGGGTCGGTAACGGTAACGTCGGCAATCATGTAACCTGCCATTGTCTTCCTCCTCTTCTCTTTCTGAACGGAATCTTTAGTGGCATTCTATCGGATTGGGCAACCGCACACACCCGCCGCAACCTGCCAATCGATGCAACAGCTTACAGGCACATTGACGAATTGGCTGAAAATCATTGCCGCGCCGCCAAAGGTTTCAGCTTGCCCCATGCCCTCTGTAATGGTACTTTACTGCGTAGCAAACAGCCCCATCCATACACTCAACCAGCAAACGAGGAACTGAAACAATGGCAACAATACCTGCAGCCCCTCATCGTAATTTCATAGGCGGACAATGGCTTGAGTCCGTGTCCGGCCGCACTTATCCAATTTACAACCCGGCCCACAAGGGGATGGCGCTTGGCGAGTTCCAGACCTCCACTCCGGAGGATGCCTTGCAAGCGGTCGCCGCAGCCCGAGAAGCTCTGGAAGGCTGGGCCAATACTCCGGCCCCGGCTCGTGCCCAGGTACTTTTCCGCGCCCTGGAGATTATGGGCCGCCGCAGCGACGAACTGGCCCGCACCATTACCGAAGAAGAGGGAAAGCCTTTGCCCGACGCCATGGGCGAGGTCCGGCGGGCGATGAATATCATCGAGTACGCCGCTGGCGAGGGACGCCGCATGTTCGGCTACACCACCCCATCCGAGTTACCCAGCACGGTAGCCTATACCGTAAGGCGACCGCTGGGTGTGGTTGCCATCATCACTCCCTGGAACTTCCCCATAGCCATACCCGCCTGGAAGATGGCCCCGGCCCTCATCTGCGGCAACGCCCTGGTATTCAAACCGGCGTCCATCACCCCCCTCAGCGCCGTAAAGCTTACTGAAGTTTTCGAGGAAGCGGGCCTGCCCCCGGGTGTCTTGAACCTGATTACGGGCCCGGGCGGGTCGGTGGGCAACGCCCTGGTGCAAAGCCCGGACGTGAACGCAATATCCTTCACCGGCTCCACGGAAATCGGCACCGGCATCTACGCCGAGGGAGCCCAGCACCTGAAAAAGGTTCAGTGCGAGATGGGCGGCAAGAACGCCGTGATACTGCTGGAAGACGCCGACCTGGACAAGGCCCTTGGCGGCATCGTGCAGGGGGCCTTTGGCTCCACCGGTCAGCGTTGCACCGCCACCAGCCGGGTCATCGTGGAAGAGGGAGTCTACGACACCTTCATGGAGCAGTTAGTCCAACGGACCTCCCAGTTGAAAGTCGGCGACGGTATGGCGGCAGACACTGACGTAAGCCCCCTTTCCAGCCAGTCCCAGCTCGACACCGTCCTGAACTACATAGGCATTGGCGCCGAAGAGGGCGCACACCTGGCCTTCGGCGGCCGCGCCGTAACCGGAGGCGAGTTCGACGAGGGCTACTATGTTGAGCCAACCATCTTCACCGACGTTACTACGGACATGCGCATTGCCCAGGAAGAGATATTCGGGCCGGTGCTGACCGTTTTCAAGGCCAAAGACCTGGATGATGCGGTGGAGATATCCAACAGCGTCAAGTTCGGACTGTCCTCGTCGGTCTACACCCGCGACCTGCCCCGGGCGTACCGGTACATCAACACCGTGGACGCCGGTATGGTCCACGTCAACGCCCCAACGCTGGGCGGCGAGGTGCACCTGCCCTTCGGCGGCCTCAAGTCCTCGGGTGTGGGTCAGCGAGAGCAGGGCGTGGAGGCGTTCGACTTCTTCAGTGAGGTAATTACGGTGTATATCGACTACGCCGACACCTCGCGGACACAGGCAAGATTCATCTAGATGAGGCGGGGCGGCCTGATTGGAGCGACGAAGGTCCTGGCCGGGCTGGCTCTGTTCAGCCTGGCCCTCGCCCTGCCCGCCTGCGGGCCCTCGGACGAGGAACTGGACCGCCTGATTGACCAGCGGGCGCAAGCTATTGTTGATGCGATGCCTACCCTTACGCCGCAAGCGATTCCCACCCCATTGCCCACGGCCACACCCCAGCCTACGTCTACCCGAATACCGGACCCAACGGCGGCGCCAACAATTACGCCCCAGGCAATTCCGACGCCCTTGCCCACGCCTACGCCTCAGCCAACGGCCACTGCCGCACCTACTGCCACGCCGCAACCGATACCCACTCCCATACCTACGGTTACGCCGCAGCCAACCGTCACCCCTGTGCCAACCAGTAGACCCACGCTGGCCCCCACCGCTACGCCGTCAATAACGGATTGGAGCGAACGACTGGAGTCTCACGTTGTTCGCATTCGGGCTTCCGATGGCTACGGTTCCGGTTTCTTTATGCTCGACCCCTCGTCCAATTCACGTTGGTACCTGGTAACCAGCGCCCACGTGGTGGGCAACGACCAATTGGTAGAGCTGCTCTGGTTCAAAAGTACTATGCTCCCCTCAGCCAAGTGCTGGTGACATATTGACGAAGCTGCCGACATGTGCCAGCTGAATCGAGCGTCGGGGCATACCAATACGACTTTTTAGACTGGAGTGATATCATCTGTGAGCTACAGCCACGCGCCCAATCGATTACCTGAACGCCGCTGGTTGGATGCAGCTGGCAATCAAGACTTCGACGGGTTATCCATTGCGCGGCTGACGTAGGTCCTAGCTGCGGCTATCCTCACAGGGTGCGAGGGGATCTGTCCGGTAACTCAGCGCGTAGTTCATGCCGACCTAGACATGAGTGCTTTGGCGTATGCGAAGACGAGATCGCAATCTGGCTAAAGTGACACGATGACCAATACAGACAAAAAATCCATAATCCAGAAACAGCGCGCGCTCGCTGATAAAACGACCGAATTGAGACGGCAGCTTATCCGTACGTGTACACTCATGTCGGATGGGTACGGTTTTCCAATGCCTGGAAAATCGATCTGATCATTACGAACCGCTTACGCACATGCAGAATTACGACAGATTCGGTTCCGCCTTTAAAGGCTAGGCTCGTATCAAAATGTGAACAAAGATGTATTGGGTGCAGCGCGGCACTTCGGCGGCACGCCTCATCGCCGAGGGCATACAGTTATGACGACGCTCATATATGCAGCGTACCCTCTTCTGACCTGGTAGCGAGACAATGGTAGATGGTGGCACAATTATCGGACGGTAACCTTCTGAGCTGCGTAATCGCGAGTGTATGAGTCGCCCAACGAGACGGAGTTCATGGAGCGAATTGCCTTTTATAGGAGTCTGGGAGTCTGGTCTGCTCGACATATTTAGAGAGGAGAAGAACTTGTGGGACCAACTGAGCTGTGATATGTCACGATCGGGGTCAAGACAATATCGTTGCATGTCAGGTGAATTAGTATGGCCGTGCAGCCTATACCAAACCAGTCTATGTCTCCTGTCCTTGAAGCGGTATTCTATGCACTTGCCGACGTGATCAGGCAATTACCTGTTGACTGCAGTTCGTAAAAGGCCTGGCATCAGATTGGACTTGTGCCATTTCGCGCCTCGCCCTGCGCCGCCTGCTGGTCCCCTCGACGCGTGAGAGGAGAGAAATCTTACTCGCTGCTTTTGCCCCTGCTTGGTGCAGCGGGCTACTAAGGCGGCAAAGCGATGCCCACCCGTGACGCTGCGCATGATCATATCCACCACTCGCTGCGCCACGGCACGTCCCCTATGCCGATGACCCACGGCGCACAGCGCATAAGTCCGGAACCTTACCGCTGTATCCATCGGCACACATTGGTTTCAACTTCCACCCCGGCTCCGACCCCTTTGCCCACAGCCACGGCTGCACCGACGGCCACGCCCCAGCCCACGGCGACTCCGCTAGCCATTCCTGCCACAGCGACGCCGCAACCGACGGCGACACCCGTTACCTTTCCCCCCACGGCCACGCCCGTAACCATCCCCAACACTGCCACGCCCCAGCCCACGGCGACGCCCCAGGCGGTTACCGACTTCCGGGCAATTCACCGGCAGTCCTGGCCCTCAGTGTTCATGATCGAAACCAGGCACAGCAGGGGCTCCGGCTGGCTGATCGAGCCCGGCCTGATTATCACCAACGAGCACGTCGTGGTGGCGCACCGCACGGTAACCATCCGACAGGCCGAGAACCCCGAATTCACCGGCACGGTGCTGGCGGTGGACCGGAATAGGGACATTGCCCTGATCGAGTTCGACCAGGACAAGGCTCCCGTTAGAACGGGCGCCAAGCCGCTGCCCCTGGGAAATGTAGCTGCGGAAGACATCGCCCAGGAACTGATGGCTATGGGCTACTCCACCGGATCCCCCCGGGACAATGGCACCGTGGGCGCGGCTTCGGCAAATACTGGCGTGCTTTCCCAGGTGATTGACGTGGATGACGCCAAGGAGATCCGCAACC
The DNA here is from genome assembly GCA_030341885.1 of Geodia barretti. NCBI lineage: Eukaryota > Metazoa > Porifera > Demospongiae > Tetractinellida > Geodiidae > Geodia > Geodia barretti. The sequence goes on from CASHTH010000564.1 coordinate 18,804, forward strand.
TGCTGATGGATGTGCCAGTGGATCCCGGAGACAGCGGCGGCCCGGTTTTTAACAGTCGTGGCAAGGTGATAGGCCTCGTGCGAGCGGCCCAGACCCAGGCCGCCGGCGGGAAGCGCGTCGTGGGCACCTTCTTTGCCGTACACGTCGACGAAATAAGGGAAGCATTGCCAGACTTGAAGCAGGGGCGGTCAAACAGGTGAGGACAGCCGGCAATTTGCTTTCCGACTACCCTGCGGCTAAAGCGCATGTGCCCGCCCCGCGCCGGCCAGGACTATCGCATATGGGTTCTCATCGGTGAATAGTTTTGAGAATCCTCAAGAATTTTTGCATCGACCCTTCTTCCAGACTCTTCGTGGACCAACGTGCGCCGAGTCCGCTGCCAACCCTCACGGACAACTCCTGCTACCCCCTCCTACCATGGTATTTGCAGCACGTCCTTCCCTTCCAGTCTCCGGTTAATCGCTGGCTAAGGTTCAATGGGTGGAAATGAGCGAAAATGTCGGAGAAAGTTGATCTTCCTGCCTACATCCCTGTCCCGACTATCTGTTGGCAGGGGGCTAAATGGCGGGAAAGCTATTTTTCTGTCCCACCCGGCCATCGGCCCATCCCGCCCGGCAGAGCCAGGGCCCTGAAATGTGATCGCCTTGCCACCCCACCTGAGTCAACTTGACCCGTATAGGTACGAATCCTATAAATGGCGTGGCGGGAACAAACCCTTTTCCCGCCCAACCTCTCGGTAAAGGTGTATCGGCTTGACGCAAAGCACCGCGCAGTCCATCGAAGACCTGACGCAGAACGCTCTTCAGGAACTCTCCCAGATTGACAATCCCGACGAGTTGGAGCAGTGGCGCGTCCGCATATTGGGTCGGCGCGGGGAGTTGACCGGCATTTTGCGTGGACTTGCCCAGTTAGACCTGGAAGAGCGTCGGCAAGTCGGCGCCCTGGGCAACCAGGCCAAGGCCGCCCTGGAAGAGGGCCTGGAAAAACGCGGCCGCGACATCAGCGAAGCCAGGCTGGCCCAGGTTGCCGACCTGGAACGAATCGACGTTACCCTGCCTGGCCGGCCTGTGGCCACGGGCCGGCTGCATCCTACCACCCAGGTGTTGCGGGAAATTACCGACGCCTTTGTCGCCATGGGTTTCAGCATCGTTGAGGGTCCCGAGGTGGAGTGGGACCACTACAATTTTGAGATGCTGAACATTCCCCAGGGCCATCCCGCTCGCGACATGTGGAATACCCTGTGGGTGGACTACGTTAACGAGGAAGGCCAGCGGCCCATGCTGTTGCGCACCCATACCTCACCCATGCAGGCCAGGGTGATGGAGAGCGTCCAGCCTCCTGTGCGGGTGATTGTTCCCGGAAAGTGCTACCGCTACGAGGCCACCGATGCCACCCACGAGTGGCACTTTTACCAGGTCGAAGGCCTGGCTGTGGACGAGGGTATTACCTTCGCCGACCTGAAGGGCACCCTGTACGAGTTTGCCCGCCGCCTCTTCGGCACGGAAAGAAAAGTCAGGTTCCGCTGCGATTATTTCCCTTTCGTGGAACCAGGCGTGGATATGTCCATTGACTGCTTCTCCTGTGAGGGCAACGACAGCAGTTGCCGTATCTGCCGAGGCAGCGGTTGGATCGAAATCATGGGCGCCGGAATGGTCCATCCTCGGGTATTGGCCGGGGTAGGCTACGACCCTGAAAAGTACACCGGCTTTGCCTTTGGCCTGGGGCCGGAGCGCATCGCCATGCTGAAGTACGGCATCGACGACATAAGGCACTTCTACTCCAACGACCTGCGTTTCCTACGGCAGTTCTAGAGGAAACTTCCTCTGAATACCCTTGGCTTGAGTGAGACCCAAGAGACCTATTAAAGACAACCGCAAAGCTGCCGGCTAAAGCGCCGCCTGACCGGCTTTGCACGAGTGAATCGAAGCCTATGCAAATACCTTTAAGCTGGTTGCGGGAATATGTGGACGTTGACCTGCCGCCCCACGAGTTGGCCCACCGCCTGACCATGGCGGGTGTCGAGGTCGGCGAGGTCACCGAACTTGGCGGGTGGGAGAATTGCTGCGTCGGCGAGGTGCTGGAGGTAACTCCTCACCCAAATGCCGACAGTTTGCAACTCTGCCGCGTAAACCCCGGCGCCGGCGCCGAAATGGAAGTGGTCTGCGGCGCGCCCAACGTGGCCGTCGGTCAGAGAAAATATGCTTTGCCCGGGTGGGGGCCAACCTTTTTAACACCCATAGCGGCAAGCACGAAACCCTCAAGGCCGCCCGAATACGGGGCGTGGTCTCCGAAGGCATGATCTGCTCCGAGCTTGAGCTGGGACTGGGCGACGCCCACGAGGGAATCGTGGTGCTGCCCGATGATGCTCCCCTGGGAATGCCACTGGACGACTATCTCGGAGACACAATCCTGGACCTGGAAATTACACCTAACCGCCTGGACTGCTTTTCCATCCTGGGTGTGGCCCACGAAATTGGCGCCCTTACCGGCAAGAAAGTCCGTGTGCCCGAGTCCAGCTACAGCGAGGGCGGCCCGCCAATTACTGAGGAGGCCAACGTCTCGGTAGCCGACCCCGACCTGTGCCACCGTTACACCGCCAGCCTGATCCAGGGCCTGAAGATCGGCCCATCGCCCCAGTGGCTGCAGGACCGGCTTACCAAGGCTGGGCTGCGGCCCATCAGCAACGTGGTGGACGTCACCAACTATGTGATGCTGGAGTTTAACCAGCCTCTCCATGCCTTTGATCTGGACAAGATGCGGGACAAGACCGTTATTGTCCGCCGCGCGGCCCCCGGAGAAACCCTGGAAACCCTGGACGGCGCTCCCCGTGAGCTGAACACCGAGGTGCTGGTGATTGCCGACTCCCGCGACCCCATTGGGTTGGGCGGAGTCATTGGCGGCGCCAACAGCGAAATAGGGGCCAACACTACCTCGGTTCTCCTGGAATCGGCTACCTTCAACAGTTACAACAACCGCCGTACCGCCGATACCTTCCGGTTGCACACCGATGCATCCCAGCGGTTTGAGAAGGGCCTGCGTCCGGAGTTGGCGCCCATCGCCCTGCGAAGGGCTACCCAGTTAATCCAGCAGGTGGCCGGCGGGACTATCGCCCAGGGCATCTACGACATCTATCCCGATGCGGACATACCCAAGCCCAAGGTGTCATTGACCCTGCGCCGGCTAAAGCAGATCCTAGGCATGGACGTCACCCTGGAGCAGGTGGAGGACGTCTTCCATTCGCTGGAGTTTGAAACCGAGCGGACGGGCGACTCATCCCTGGCAGTAGCCGTCCCCTACTGGCGCAGCGACGTAAATATCGAGGAAGACCTGATCGAAGAGGTGGTGCGAATCATTGGGTACGATAACGTGCCCACCACCATGCTCTCTACTCCCATACCCCACCAGCAGTCGGCTCCCATGACCGAATTGCGATGGCGGGTTAAGGAGTCTTTGGCGACGGCAGGGCTGCAGGAAACCATCAGCTATCCGCTGGTCAGCCTGGAGGACCTGGAAAAGGTCAACTATTCTGCCGAAGAAGCCATGCCCTTAAGGGTGGCCAACCCCATGAGCACGGAAAGCGACTACCTGCGTCCAACCCTGCTGGCCAGCCTGCTCAACACGCTGTCATACAACGAGGGGCATAACGAGGGGCCTTTCCGGTTCTTTGAGCAGGGGCGGGCCTTTTTGCCTCGCCCGAACCAGTTGCCCGACGAACGCGAAGTGGCGACCGGTGTGGTTTCCGGCCTCCGTTCCGAGCCGTCATGGCTGGTGGACAACGGCCCACTGGACTTTTACGACGTCAAGGGAATGCTTTCCTCGGCGCTGGCCTACCTGGGCTTGACACCTTCCTGGGAAACCGCCACGGCGGAAGAGGGCCCTGCCCTGCACCCGGGCCGGTCCGCCCGGATTATGTGCAGCGGTTCCCAAATAGGGATTCTTGGAGAACTTCATCCCACCGTCCTGGAGAGATTTGACCTGACCCACCGTCCGGTTACGGTTTTTGAGATTTACCTGGACAACTTGCTGGCCTTGCCGGCCCGGTCAGGCCGCAATTTCCGTTCGCTTACCCGCTACCCCTCGGCCAACCGGGACGTGGCCCTGGTTGTTGGCGATGACGTGCCCGCCGGCAAAGTGCAGGAGATCCTGAATCGGCATCGCCTGGTTGACCGGGTGGAACTGTTCGACGTTTATGCCGGGGAAAACCTGGAGCCTGGCACCAAATCCCTGGCCTTCCATGTATACTTCCAGGCAGCGGACCGCACCCTGACCGCCGAAGAAGTCAGCCGCACTCTGGAAGGTTTGCTGCGCACGTTGCAGCGGGACGTGGGAGCTACCCTAAGGGAATAGCATTGAGAGAATAGCACTGTTGCGTTCGGGGCCAGGCCGTGAATCTTTTGAATCTCTTGCCCCGGCCGTACCACCCAAACAGGCGCGCCAGACCTGAATAAGGATGAGTTATGCAGACGCCGCACCATGGGCATCAGGACCCCGCAGGTCATGGTCACCACCAGCCCGACCACGGACACCGGCATGTCGGTGAAGATTTGCTATCCGTAGAAGAGGCCTATCGGCAAATAATGGCCTGCTTCTCCCCCCTGGAGATCGAGGAAAAGCCCATACTGGACTGCCTGGGTCAGACACTGGCGGTTGATGTCCGTTCACCGCTGGCATTGCCACCCCTGGCCAATTCCGGCATGGATGGCTACGCGGTCAGGAGGGATGACATTGCCGGGTCATCCGAAACCTCTCCCCGCAATCTGCAGGTTATCGGGCTGGTAGCCGCCGGACAGGTTTCGACCCAGACCGTTGAGCCGGGCACTGCCATCCGGATAATGACCGGCGCTCCGGTTCCAGCCGGCGCCGATACTGTGGTCCCCTTCGAGGAAACGGACGAGATCAGCCGCCGTGCCTCGGGGCGCCCTCTGACCGACATAGACATTCAGGCTGACCTGCCCTTCGGGTGCAACGTCAGGCCCGCCGGCGAAGACGTCCAGCCGGGTATGCTGGTGTTGGAAGCTGGTACGGTCATCCGGCCGGCGGAAGTCGGAGTGATGGCCTCCCTCGGCCTGGACAGGGCCCAGGTGATTCGCCGTCCCCTGGTGTCGGTCTTGTCCACCGGAGACGAACTGGCATCGCTGGGCGAGGCACTGGCTGGCGGCAAGATTTACGACAGCAACAGTTTCAGCGTGGCCGCCTCGGTGGTGGCCGCCGGGGGTGTGCCGAAGATTCTGGGCATTGCCCGAGACAATCTGGAGGACATGCACCGCAAGCTGGAGCAGGTGGCTGACTCCGACCTGCTGGTTACGTCGGCGGGGGTATCCAAGGGCGATTACGATGTGGTCAAGGACGTGCTGACTGAACGAGGAGACATCAACTTCTGGTCCGTCCGGATGCGGCCCGCCAAGCCCCTGGCTTTCGGAATGCTGCGGGGAGACCCGGTGAACGGGACTGGGAGGCCTATACCCCTGATGGGACTGCCGGGCAATCCGGTGAGCGCCATGGTAGCCTTCGAGATGTTCGCGCGGCCGGCCATTCGAACCATGCTGGGACGCAAACAGTTGGCCCGACCCACAGTGGAAGGTGTCCTTACCGGCCCAATTTACAATACGGACGGACGACGGGTTTACGCCCGGGTGGAGGTGGAGAAACGGGACGGCGAGTATTACGCCAACCCCACCGGGCCCCAGGGGTCCAACATCCTGACATCCATGTCACGGGCCAACGCCCTGGCCATCTGTCCCGAAGACATACCCGCCAAGCAGGCCGGCGAGCGGGTAAAAATCATCATGCTTGATTGGAACGAAGAGGTAACTATATGACTGTCCCGAACCCCGAAGCTACCCAGCAGGAGGAGGAAACCCCTCTTTACTACCACATAAGCTTTGACCTACTGGAGGAACTCAACCGGTCGGCCATTTCCCTGCTGGCGGGGCGGCGCAGCCCCATGTCCCCGTCCCTGCTGGTAGAAGACCAGACGTTGAACAGTATCCAGGAATTGCTGGATGAGATTGCAGAGTTCTCCGCGCAAGATGAGGACTTCATCAACTCGAACATGCCCATTCAGGAGATTGTGTTCAGGACGATGCTGTTGCGGGGCAACAAACCGATCCTGTTGAGTGAACTGCACCACGAAATTACGGAGCGGTGGGCCACGCCGGTGCGTCCCATCAACGTATCCCTGAAGAATCTGGAGCGGGTTCTGGACAGCGACAACTACTACGGGTTTGCGCAGGTGGAGTAGGGATAGCTTTCAGGGCCTGAACTGGATTCCTCCGCAATCGGTTTGCAACCGTTCAAAGACCGATGCCGAGAAAGACCGAGACCGGTGCCAAGGGCACTGTCTCGGTCTTTACTGTTCCTCTGCCTAATATCCTTAGTCCCACGACTCCGGACCCAGCATAGAATCAAAAACACCCTTTCGCCTTGATGCAAAAGGGCGTTCTGCGGTCTAAAACCCCTGACGGGGACGTCGAGCGGCTAATAAAAGGCTGTGTCGTAACCTGAGGTGAAATTCGCGGTTTTGTGAAGTGTCTACATTACGCCGGACGCCACCACTATCCTGACCTTCCCCCGTCAAGGGGGAAGGAATTATTGAGACAGTTTCCGGGTGACTAAGCGGCGACCTTGGCTTCCGCGGCGATGCCGAGCAGCTTGTCGAAGCCGACAGGGTCGTTAACCGCCAGGTCGGCCAGCATCTTGCGGTCCACCTCGACACCCGCCACCTTCAAGCCGTGCATAAACTGGCTGTAGGTGGTGCCGGACTGACGGCAGGCGGCGCCGATGCGGACGATCCACAGGCGGCGGAACTCGCCCTTCCTCTCGCGGCGGTGACGGTAGGAATAGCTCCAAGCGTGGAGCAATGCTTCCTTGGCCCACTTGTAGTTGCGGCTCGAGGAGCCCTGAAAGCCCTTGGCCTGGGCTAATATTTTCTTATGGCGGTGGCGCTTGGTGACGCCGCGTTTAACTCTGGACAACGTAAATCTCCGGGGGAATATTGGCCAATGGTCTATACGTCGTAGGGAATAAGCTTGCTAAGCCGCTTGACGTCGCTCTTATCCACCATCAGCTTAGCATCGTACTTGCGGGTTACCTTCTTGGGCTTTTTACGGCGCAGGTGACTACTCATGCGCTTGCGCCGCATCAGCTTGCCCGTTCCAGTGACATGGAAACGGGCCCTGGCGCCCTTGTGAGTCTTAAGCTTCGGCATTGGCTAGGTCTTCCGCCTTTTTCTCGGTTTTTTCGCCCTTGGGGGCGCTGGGAATCAAAATCATGTACAAGGTCCGCCCTTCCGCAGACGGGGCCTTTTCCAGCCGCACTTCTTCCTTCATATCGTCGGCAATTCTCTTGAGCACAGACAACCCCAGCTGCTGGTGTACTGCTTCCCGACCCCGGAACCGCACGGTCAGCTTTACCTTTGACCCGTCGTCAATGAACTCCCTTACCTTGCGGAGCTTGGCTTCCAGGTCGTGGGTGCCGATATTGGGACGGAAGCGGATTTCCTTCAGTTCGGTATTCTTCTGGCCTTTCTTGGATTCTCGTTCCTTCTTGGAGTACAAGTAGCGCAGTTTTCCATAATCCAAGAGGCGACAAACCGGTGGATCCGCGTTGGGAGCTACCTCCACCAAGTCGACGCTGCTTTGCCTGGCCATTTGCAGGGCTTGATCCAGCGTCAGTACGCCAAGCTGCTCTCCGTCCTCACCGATGATGCGAACACGGGGCGACCGAATCTGCTCGTTTACTCTATACTGTCGTGCTATGCTGTCCTACTCCGAAAGTGTTACGTCACGAAGTGTGTATTCAGGAAGGGTTGAATCAATTTAGCACAAGCCCTACGGGGAGTCAATCTGCCCCGGTTGCAGGGTACGGGCATTTACGATTATTGGTCTGAGCCGGGCCCGGTACAGTGGTGACATTGGGCTGGCCGCCACCCCCGGCCCCTCTCCCTGGGGAAGAGGGGAGATTTGACGTATCAACTCCGACATCACGGCAAACCAGATAGACCGGCCCCGGTTTGGGTGCTAACATTTCCCATCCTATATACGCAGATGCCATTTATGTAAGGGAAGGCGGGGAATGACACCAGCAGAATTTATCGCCAAGTGGAAAGATACGACTTTCGGAGAGAAGTAGGCTTCACAGGAAATGTTCCTGGATATATGCCGACTGGTAGGGCACCCCACGCCGGTAGAATACAGAAACCCGGATGCCTTTACGTTCGAGAAAACAGTGCCCGTCGGTTCTGCCGACGCATATTTGGAGGAACACTTCGGCTGGGAGTTCAAGGGCAGTGACAGCCAGTTAGACGAGGCCTTTACCCAGTTGCTGCGCTATTCCTTCTATCTAAAAACGCCCCCTCTACTCATAGTATCTTCATTCCAAACGATATTAATCCGCACCAACTTTCCGGGGATGGAGACGGTACTGCACAAAATTCAGGTTGAGGAGTTGACCGACCCTGACAACCTGAAGATACTGCGTTCTGTTTTTTTTCGCCCCGGCAGACCTTCGCCCCAATCGTTCGGTGGAGGAAGTGACCAGGGAAACTGCCGACCTGTTCCGGTATATCGTTACGGATATGGAACAGCGGGACCAGGACCCAGAGAAACTGGCGCGTTACCTTAACCAGGTTGTCTTCTGCCTCTACGCGGAAGATTCGGGCCTGTTGCCCAGGGGGTTGTTTAGCGATTTGGTACGCCAACAGTATCGTAACCCGGAACTCTTCAACCGGGCCGTGAGAAGCCTTTTCCAGCAGATGGCCACGGGTGGACTGTACGGCTCTTCGGAGATTCAGCATTTCAATGGTGACCTGTTCAACGACTCGGAAACCGTTGAACTCAGTACCGTCGCCCTGCAACGACTGGCGGAAGCCACCAGCAAGAACTGGCAGAACATAGAGCCTTCGATATTTGGCACCTTGTTCGAGAGGGAATTGGACGCATCAAAGCGGGCGTACCTGGGTGCCCATTACACTGGCGCCGACGATATTATGCTGGTAGTGGACCCGGTGGTGATGGCCCCGTTGCGGCGAGAATGGGAAGAGGCCCGTCAGGAGATAGAGGTTTTCCTGGACGATGATGACAGCACGGCGGCCCGAAACCGGTTGGAAGCCTTCCAGCAACGGTTGGCCGAAATAAAGGTGCTGGACCCGGCATGCGGCAGCGGCAACTTCCTCTACCTGGCACTGCGGTCGCTACTGGACCTGGAGAAAACCGCCATTGACTTCGGTGCGGCCCAAGGCTGGCAGGAATTGCGACCGACGGTGAAGCCCGATCAGATGCTGGGGCTGGAGATCAATCACTATGCAACGGAGCTGGCACGCACGGCCCTGTGGATTGGCTATATCCAGTGGCATCAGTCCAACGGCTTTCCCTACGACCATAGCCCTATCCTGACGTCCCTGGATACCATCCGCCAGACCGACGCCATCCTGGACTTGTCGGACCCCGAGAACCCCAAAGAACCGGAATGGCCGGTGGCGGAGTTCGTAATTGGCAACCCGCCGTTTTTGGGTGGCAAGTTATTGAGAACGAACTTGGGTGACCATTACGTTGATATCTTATTTGGGAAGTACGAGAAAATGGTGTCCGCTGAGGCCGATCTGGTCTGCTACTGGCTTGAGAAGGGACGAAAGATGGTGGAGGGGAAGAAAGCCACCAGGGTAGGTTTGCTGGCAACTCAGGGCATTCGGGGTGGCGCTAATCGGCGAGTTTTGCAACGGATAAAGGAAACAGGCGACATCTTCATGGCTCTGTCTGACCATCCGTGGATTCTCGAAGGCGCCGCCGTGCATATTTCAATAATTGGGTTCGACGATGGCTCTGACACAGACCGATCTCTGGATGGCAACCAGGTGGAATCAATAAATTCCAATCTGACTGTGGGTGTTGATTTGACCGGGGCAGTTCGGCTAGAGGCCAATAGGGGCATTTCGTTCATGGGTGACACCAAGGGTGGGCCGTTTGATATTCCGGATTCGCTTGCTCAACAGATGCTTAAGAGCCCCAACCCACACAGCAAGAGTAATTCCGAAGTTGTGAAACCTTGGATAAACGGCAAGGACATAACGTCCCGGCCGAGTGGAAAATGGATAATCGACTTCGGTGATATGTCATTGGAGGATGCTTCCCTTTACGAGTTACCTTTTGAATATGCAAAAGTGAATGTGTTGCCAACTCGTAAGAATAATAAACGACAAAGCTATGCGGAAAACTGGTGGCGCCATGTGGAGCCGCGGCCCGGCTTGCGCCTTGCCGTCCGGGACTTGCCCCGATATATAGCAACCGCACGCGTATCCAAGCACAGGCTCTTCACGTGGCTTCATAATGAAGTAGTAACCGACAGTGCCTGCATCGCTGTAGCTCGTAAAGATGACTACACATTCGGTGTTCTCCACTCCTGTTTCCATGAACTATGGGCATTGGCAATGGGAACACAGTTGGAAAGCAGGCCACGCTACACGCCAACTACTTGCTTCGAAACCTTCCCTTTCCCTGAACCTACGGATGAACAGAAGGAAGCTATAGCGGATGCTGCACGAGAGTTGAACGAGTTGCGGGAGAACTGGCTGAATCCGCCGGGTATGCCTGCGTCGGAACTGAAGAAGCGGACACTGACCAACATTTATAACGCCCGCCCTACCTGGCTGGACAATGCCCATAAGAAACTGGACGCGGCGGCGGCGGCGGCCTATGGCTGGCCGGTGGATTTGGTAGAGCAGGAGATTCTGGAGCGGTTGCTGGCGCTTAACCTGGAGCGGGCGGCGGCGCAGTAAAGGGTAACCGGGATTACGGCGGGGAACGTAGACTGTCAGTGAACGAGGTTCCTGCCTTCGCAGGAACGACGGGGGTTTTGCAGGACCGGCGAGGTTTGGGGTGTTGGGTGAGGGCGGCCACGAGGGCCGCCCCTGCGTTTGCATCTTCGCCCCCATCCCAACCTTCCCCCGTCGAGGGGGAAGGGCCTTGTTCGGGGGTTCTTTTTTACAGGCCTAGCGCAGGGCCAGCATTCTTTCCAGGGCTACGTTGGCTTCCTGGCGCATTTGTTCGGGGACGGTTATCTGGTTGTTGACCTCTCCGGCGGCCAGGCCTTCCAGCACCCAGAGCAGGTAGGCCGGGTGGATGCGGTACATGGTGGAGCAGGGGCAACTGACCGGGTCCAGGCAGAATATGGTCTTGTCGGGATTCTGGAGGGCCAGGCGGTTGACCAGGCTGATTTCGGTGCCCACGGCCCACTGGCTGCCGGCGGGAGCCTCGTTGATGGTCTTGCGGATAAACTCGGTGGAGCCGTTCATGTCCGCCACCTCGAGGGTCTCCATGGGGCACTCGGGGTGCACCACGACGTTGATGTCGGGGTAGCGGTCGCGGGCCGACTGGACCTGGCCGGGGGTAAAGCGGGTATGCACGGAGCAGTGGCCCTGCCACAGGACCATCTTGGCGTGGCGAAGCTGCTCGGGGGTGTTGCCGCCCAACCGCTTGAAGGGATTCCAGACCACCATTTCGTCCAGGGGTATGCCCAGCTTAAGGGCGGTGTTGCGGCCCAGGTGCTGGTCGGGCAGGAAGAGGACACGCTGGGCCCGCTCGAAAGCCCACTTGAGTACGGCGGGGGCATTGGACGAGGTACAGACGGCGCCGTTGTTGCGGCCGCAGAGGGCCTTGATACCGGCGATGGAGTTCATGTAGGTGACGGGAATGATGCCGCCGTGGTCGCCCAATACGTCCTGCAAGTCTTCCCAGGCATCGTCCACATCCTCCATGGGGGCCATATCGGCCATGGAGCAACCGGCGGTGATGTTGGGGAGAATCACCTTCTGGTGCGGGGCGCAGAGGATGCAAGCGGTTTCGGCCATGAAGTGGACGCCGCAAAAGACAATGTAGCTGGCCTCGGTGCGGGAGGCGGCCTCCTGGGAGAGCAGGAAGGAGTCGCCCTGGAAGTCGGCGTACTTGATTATCTCTTCCCGCTGGTAATGGTGGCCCAGGATGGTTACATCGGTTCCCAGCTTTTGCCGCACGTCGTGGATGCGCTGGTCCAGTTCTTCGGGCGAAAAGCGCAGGTACTCTGGGGGAATCTTCTGCCACCGGACGTTGATGGCAATCTCTTCGGCCAGGGACTTGGCCGGGAGTTCATCTTCGGGCCGGCAGAAGGCGGCGTGTTCGATCTCGGTCAGGGGTATGGTTGGCGTCCTGGGCTTTGTTGCCATTTTCATATCCTCGGCTAAAGCTCGTATGCTCCATAGGGGTCCGGTTCGAGTTCTCGCTGAAGGCCCCGGTGCGACGGCTACGAGGGGATAGACCTCAGCACCAACGTGGCCACAACCCCCAGCAGGGCAACCGTGATTCCGCCGGCAATACCCCAGCCGGCCCAGAACACGCGGAAGATCCGGTCGTTGGTCTGGTCGATTCGCTCGTTAACCCGGTCCCCCGCTTCCGCCACACGGTCGCTATTCTGGTTAATTCTCTGATTGGTGCGGTCAATGCGCTCGCTGAGCAGGCCGCCGGTCTCCGAGATCTGCTGAGTGGCCTGGTCGATGCGCTGATTGGTCTGGTCGATTCGTTCGTTGGTTTCTTCAACCCGCTGGATGGCCAGAGTTATGCGGTCGGCAGCCTCATCGATACGCTGGTAAGCCAGGACTAAACGCTCGTTGGCTTCGTCGATTCTCTGGTTGGTACGGTCCAGGCGGGCGTTGATCTGCTGCTGGCCTGCCTTCAGCTCATTCAGGATGGAAACCACTTCCTCCAGTCGCCGGTCCGGATGTTCCAAGGCGCGGGGTTCGTTGTCGGTCATTGCAGCACTCCTGGACGCAGCTTCAACGTAGCTTCAACGTAGCTCCGACTTTGCTTCCTGCCAGGCAGGTGCGGGAAACCCTGCTCAGGACTTGTCCCCGGCCTGACCCTGCAGGGCCCAGGGGCTGGCCTGGCTGATTTCCACGTTCACCAAGTCGCCGGGGTTCACCGACTGGCCGGGCTGGACGCGATCGCCGGCGTCCTCATCGTCGGCAATGAAGACCAGCTTGTCGGTGCGGGTGCGGCCCTGCCACTTGCCCCGCTTGCGCCCTTCCACGAGGACCTCGAGAGTCTGGCCGACCAGGACGGAGTTGGTATCCCGCAGGATGCTTTCCTGGAGGGAGTCCAGTTCCTTCATCCGGCAGTCCTTGACCTCCTTGGGAACATCATCCTCCATGGTGCGGTGGGCAGTGGTGCCCGGGCGGGTGGAGTAGGCGGCGCAATGCACCTTGTCGAAGCGCAGTTCGGACACCAGGTCCATGGTCTGCTCGAACTGTTCTTCCGTCTCGCCGGGGAAGCCCACGATAATGTCGGTGCTCATGGACACGCCGGGGATGGTGTCTCGGATTCGCCCCACCAGTTCGCGGTAATGGTCCCGCGTGTAGGGGCGGCGCATTCGCTGGAGGACTTCGTCGTTACCGGCCTGTACCGGCAGGTTGATGTGCTCGCACACCTTGGGCAGGTCGGCCACGGCCTGGATGATCCGGTCATCCATGTAGGAAGGGTGGGACGTCAGGAAGCGGATGCGGTCGAGGCCGTCAATGTCGTTCAGGCGAGTGAGCAGCAGGGAGAGGTCAGGCTTTTCGGGCAGGTCATAACCGTAGGCATCCACGGTCTGCCCCAGCACCGTTACCTCGCGAACGCCCCGGTTGACCAGCAGTTCCACCTCGTGGGCCACATCGTCCACCGGGCGGCTGACCTGGCGGCCGCGGCGGTAGGGAATGATGCAGAAGGTACACATCAGGTCGCAGCCGTGGATAATGGGAACGTAGCAGGCAACGTCGGGGTGCGCGGGAGCGAGGGAACCGACGCAGCCTTCCCAGTCGAGGCCCTTGCGTTCGCCCACCAGTTGCAGCAGGGCTCGAACTTCTGGGGCTGCATAAAGAGGTCAACGTCGGGGAAGCGCTTCTGCAGTTCGTCGGTTTTGGGGCCCACCATGCAGCCCATGAGGGCCAGCACGCGGTCGGGCTGCTGCTTCTTGAGGGGGTTTACCATCCAGAGGTTGCCGACCACCTTGTCTTCGGCGCCCTGGCGGACCACACAGGAGTTCAGGACAATTACATCGGCGGCCTTGGCATTTTCCACCGGGCGAAGGCCAAGCTGCTCCAGGGCCGATCCCAACCGTTCCGAGTCGGCCTTGTTCATCTGGCAGCCGATGGTCCATATGTAGAAAGTATCCATCAACTCAGCTTATATCTCTATCCAAGTAGCCCGGCACTGGAAGATGCCGGGCAGGATCGGGTTGGCAGGTTTGCTGGCAGGGGAAGTGTCTTTTCTTCCGCTATGCCCGCAGGTTCAATTTGCCCCATTTGAGGTGGATTGGTCGGCTCGTGTGCCGATCTATGCACCTGTTCTTGCCGGACTATTCCATACCTTAGGGGACAACAATTATACCACTTTAACAAGCCGATGCCGGGCCCGGGCTGTAGCTTTCCAACCAATTCAAACAGGACAGGGCAAAGTAGACGCTAATAGGTACGCCGTGGCCCGAGTCCAATAGGCAGATGGTTGCTTCATTGTCCCCATTGGCAGCGTTGGTGTCAATGTTCCCGCTCCGGAGCAGGGCAATCGCGTCTTAATTCAATGTCATGCTGAGCCCTTCGGCTGCGCTCAGGGTGACATCAATTCAAGTTCGAGCAAACTGCACAATTTAAGACTCTATTGCCCAGGAACGAGAGACTCTACCGGGATTGGAATGCGTTTAACCTGTTATTTTCCTCAGTTCCTGTCCCTTCTGACCGGATAGATCCCCTTCTCCACGCAAGTGCCTATGCTCATATTGCCGGATTCAACTGGTGCCAGCCGGCGTATTGCTGGTAGGTGTAAGCAGCCTGGATTACTCCGGGCTCGTCGAAGGGCTTGCCGGCGATCTGCATTCCGATGGGCAGACCGCTCTCGGTGAACCCGCAAGGCACGGAAATGGCCGGAAGGCCGGTGACGTTGAAGGGTGCTGTAAAGCTCTTCCCCCGAGTGGTGGACATAGGGTCGAAGCCCTCAAAGGCTGCCGCCGGTTGGGTCATGGTGGGCGTCACCAGGAAGTCCACCGTCTTCATCACCTGGGCGAAGTCCCGCCGCGCCCACGTGCGCACCCGCTGGGCCTGGAGGTAGTCCGACGCGCTCATCAATCCGCCGATGCGGAACCTGCCGCGGACAATCTCCCCGAACTCCTGGGGGCGGGTCTTGAGGTTGGGCTCGTGGTAGGCGAAGGCCTCGCTGACCATGATCACCGAATTGGCGGCCCGCACGTAGTCCAGGCTGGGCAGGGTCACTTCCTCGACATGGGCGCCCAGTTCTTCGAGCACGCTCACCGCCTGCTCCACCCTGGCTACCACCTCGCGGTTAACGCCGGGGTCGTCGTCAAAGAAATAATGCCGGGGGAGGCCGATCCTTACTCCCCGAATGTCTTCCCGCAGCGACCGCGAGTAATCCGGCACCGGGGCATGGCTGGAGGTTGGGTCCCGGGGGTCGTGTCCGGCGATGGCCTGAAGCATGAAAGCGGTGTCCTCGACGGTGCGGGTCATCGGCCCGGCGTGGTCCTGGGACCAGCTCAACGTCACCACCCCGAAGCGGCTAACACGCCCATAGGTGGGCTTCAGGCCGACGATTCCGCACAGTGAAGCTGGGCCCCGGATAGAGCCGCCGGTGCAGGACCCCAACGCCCCCATACTTTGGCCCGACGCTACCGAAGAGCCGGAGCCGCTGCTGGAGCCGCCGGTAATGTGGTTAAGATTCCAGGGGTTGCGGGCCGGCTCGAAGGGCGTCGTCCAGTCCGGACCGCCCAGGGCGAACTCGTGCATCGCCAGCTTGCCCAGAAGGATACCGCCGGCTGCCTTCAGTCGGGCGGTGGTGGTGGCATCTTCAGTGGGAACACGTTCAATATCCACCTGGGATCCGGAGGTGGTGCGGATTCCGGCGGTGTCGTACAGGTCCTTGAGGGCAAAGGGTATGCCGTGCATGGGCCCCTTGTAAGCCCCCGCAGGATTTCCGCCTCGGCGGTTCGCGCCTGCTCCAACGCTTCGTCGGCCAGCAGGAGGATGAACGAATGGAGGCGGTCGTCGGTGACCTCGATGCGGTCCAGGCAGGCCCGGGTCAGTTCCACCGGGGAAAGTTCTCCCCTCTGGATTAGCTCCCCGGCTTGACGGATGCTCAGATAATGGAGTTGGGTGTCGGAAGTGGACATAAATGCATTCCTCCTTGGCGCAACTGGGGTTGAGCGGCGGACCGCTGTCAGGCCTCCGGCCAGTCAGGGTTGTTAGGACTCCGGCCAGTCGGGATGGAACTCCACGACCATTTCCTCGGCCCCAAAGCTAAGGGTGTGCAGTTCCCGGGCGTAGGCGGCGTAAACCTCGTAAATCGGTTTGAGCTGATCCAGTTCTTCCTGGCTCATACCCAAACCAGCCCGGTCGGCCATCAGCTTGAACTCTTCCATCGATGTTTCGCCCGTGTCAGGCATCGTACAACCTCCGGATTCCGCATGTGTTGCGGTTGGTGAATCCCTACTTCTTCAGGAATGGTGGGATTATACATCCCTCCTGACTAATGGAGTACCGGTGTACTGAGAACCGTCCGCCACAGGCATCCAAAGTCACCAAATATTGCTAATGCCGAAACGGCAAAGCAACCCTTGATCATTTACCGATTCCATAACATAGAAGATAATTCAACAGATAATCAGCCTGACAGCCGCAAACCATGACGAAAAATAGCTTGCGGGGTTTGGCGGGCCACTTTAAGATGTACCGAACGACTCAACGTGGCCAAAGCAGACCTTAAGCGAGGAGGCAGCCATGGCAGAACAATTGCAGCGCCCCACGGACAAAGCAGAGATTTACTGGTTTTCCGAGCAGCCCTACGGGCACGTCACAAACCAGGACCTGGAGAAATATGATTCGGGGCGGCTGGGCTTCCCCAACACCCACTTTGACCCCGAGAAAGCTCATGTTCTATACAACCAGTACCACGAGCAATACGCGTTGGCCGACGAGGTAGGGTTCGACGGAATTATGAGCAACGAGCACCACGCCTCATACTGGTGCATGAAACCATCGGTTAACCTGGATGCGGCGGTGATCAGCAAGCTCACCAAGAATGTCAAAATAGCTATCCTGGGCAACGTCATTGCCGTCAACGACCCGATTCGAATGGCCGAAGAGATAGCGATGCTCGACTGCTATTCCGGCGGCCGGATAATTTCAGGCTTCGTGCGGGGCACGGCGGTGGAGACATTGCAGGCGGGCATCGCCCCGCCGGAAAACCGGTCGCGTTTCGAAGAAGCACACGACCTTATCATCAAGTGCTGGACCACTCCCGGGCCCTTCCGCTACGAAGGGCAACATTACAAATACCGGGTTGTGAATCCCTGGGTGCTGCCGGTGCAGAAGCCCCACCCCGACATCTGGTTCCCGGGGACGGGCAGTCCCGAAAGCGTGGTCTGGGCGGCGAAACATCGCCACCCCTACATGAACCTGGGCGCCCTGGTGGACACCACCGAGTGGTTGCGGCAGGTCTATATCGACACGGCCAAAGAAGAAGGGTACAAGGCCGGGCCGGAACACTTCGGTTACCTGCTCCGGTGCCTGGTGGCCGATACCGACGAGAAGGCCATAGAGATTGGCCGGGAGTTCATGTGGACCATCGAGCACCGGCAAAGGGGGCCCATGGAGCACAACGACCCGCCGGGCTACCAGTCCCGGGCAGCAGTCGAAGTGAAGGCCCAGCGCCCCACAGGCAACGTAGCGGGGGCCGGCGGCCTGGGCGTGGGCCTCAGCTACGAGCAGCTCCAGGGCGTGAATAACATCATCGTCGGCAGCCCGGAGACGGTCACCCGAAAGCTCACCGAGGTGATCGAAAGGCTCAGCCCGGGATACGTGCATATCTATGGGAACGAAGGCCACATGGCCCACAAGGACGTGATGCGCTCCGTAGAACTCCTGGGCAAAGAGGTAATTCCGGCGCTCCACGAAGTCAAGCTGCGGCCTTACGAGTAGCCAATCCGTTTTCGGGCCCGCCGGGACTCCCCGGCGCGGCCCTGCCTCCAGGCAACTGTCTTAATACTCCTACCCTGGACCACATTGGACCGGAGGGCAGGAAGGTTCTCCCCGACGTGCATGAACTGTGATGAGCTGCCCTTTGGGTTAATTCAAGACTGACGAAACCAAGGAGAACCCATGAAGCTTGGCCTTTTTATGATGCCGTCCCATCCCCCGGAGCGGAACATCTACGATTCGCACCAGTGGGATTTGAACTACCTGGAGTTGGCAGACCGGTTGGGGTATGACGAAGCCTGGATCGGTGAGCATTTCACGGCGCCGTGGGAACCGATCCCCGCTCCGGACCTGATGATTGCCCAGGCCTTGCAGCGGACCAGCAGGATTAAGCTGGGTTCAGGAGTCCATCTTCTCCCCTACCACCATCCGGCAGAGTTGGCCCACCGCGTCGCATACCTGGACCATATTGCCCAGGGACGTTTCATGTTCGGCATCGGTTCCAGCGGCTTGCCCAGCGACTGGGCATTGTTCGACGTTGACGGCAACAACGGCCAGCACCGCGAAATGACCCGCGAGGCGCTGGACATCATCCTGAAGATCTGGCAGGCGAAGGGGCCCATGGAGTACAAGGGCAAGTTCTGGAACGCCAACGTCCCCGACACCATGTACGATGTCCTGCGGCCCTTTCTCTACCCCTACCAGAAGCCCCATCCGCCCATCGCCGTGGCGTCGGCCAGCTACCGTTCGCCAACCCTGGTCATCGCCGGGGAACGTGGATTCATCCCCATGAGCCTGGCCTTCAATACGGATTACTGTCTCAGCCACTGGGAAGCCATTGAAGAAGGAGCGCAGAAGGCGGGAAGAACCCCATCAAGGAAGGAATGGCGGTTGGTCCGGGACGTTTACGTTGCGGACACCGATGAGGAGGCCCGCGAAGCGGCAGTTGGAGGCATGACGGCCAGGGTCTGGCGGGACTACCTGCTCCGCATATTCAAGGAGTTCAACCTGCTGCACGTATTCAAAGACGACCCGGAAGTCCCCGACGAAGACGTTACGCCGGAATACATGGCCGACCACATGTGGCTCATCGGCTCGCCCGATACCGTCGCGGCCAAGATTCGCAAGCTGTATGAGAACGTGGGAGGGTTCGGCGGCCTGCTGGTCCTGGTTTACGACCACTGGCAGAACCAGGAAGGGTGGGACAAGTCGACACGCCTGCTGGCGGAAGAGGTGATGCCCAGAATTGCCGACCTGGTGCCTGAATAAGAGCTGCGTTAACGGTCAGCTTCCAGAACTCCAGGATAGACTCGACGGGCTTCAAGAGAATTGACAGGCGCAGTCCGACTTATCAAGACCCTGCACGGCCCGCAGGACGGCGGAACATGATAGAGGGAGGGTTTCAAATATGGCTACGGTGGGAACCGGCAAACACACTTACGAGTTGGTGGAAGACTGGGCCAAGTTGCCCGAAGGCTGGGTATTGGGTCAGACCGCCATAGTAACCGACTCCCAGGACCGTGTCTATCTTTTTAACCGCAGCGACCATCCGCTAATTGTCCTGGACCAGGAGGGAAACTACCTGACTTCGTGGGGCGAGGGAGTCTTGCACGACGCCCACGGCATGTTTATCGACGACGAGGACAACCTCTATCTGCCGGTAAAGAACAATCATGTTGTGCTGAAATACACGCGGGAAGGCAATCTGCTAATGACCCTGGGTACCTGGGACCAGCCCTCCGACACCGGCTGGTCAGGCAATTACTCCGACCCAGCCCTTCGAGCGGCGGGCCCTTTCAACCGCCCCAGCGACGTGGCCCTGGACGCACAGGGTGACATGTACATCTCCGACGGCTACGGCAATGCCCGCGTCCACAAGTTTTCCGCCGGGGGCAAACTCCTCTTCTCCTGGGGCGCCCCAGGCAAAACGGCGCCCGGCGAGTTTCACGTCCCCCACGGGGTATGGGTCCATAACGACGGGCGGGTGTTCGTGGCAGACCGGGAAAACAACCGCATCCAGATATTCTCCCCAGACGGCGCTTTCCTTGACCTATGGACCGACTTCGCTCGTCCCTGCGACATTTACGTAGATTCAGACGATACCATGTTCGTAGTTGAGTTGGATGCTTTGGTTAGTATTGTGACCATTGACGGGCAGTTGATAACCCGCTGGCCGGCTCCCACCGAAGCCGACCCAGGAACCGGCGCCCATGCCATCTGGCTGGACTCCCGGGGCGACATATACGTTAACCGCAACCTCGAGGGTCAGCGACTGCTCAAGTACCGCCGCCTCGCCTGAAGATCGGGCGCTTCCTTACCGCTCACAGCGGGCTTTCGCCCTACGGGATGTGCCGCAGGCCCCGACTATGGGTCAATAGTGGGGCCTCAACGCGAAGCTTCTTGAACTCATCAACTCTGATGAACGGTGCTGATGCGGGTAAACTAACGGAAGCTTTGCCGCTTTGACCGTTCCTTGACCCGCTATTGGGCACGAAATGCGGGGTTATTCCTCCACGGCTTGGGAGGCAGACAGGAAGTCGGCGTCGGCGAAATCCGCGAAGCGGTCGGGGAGGAATTGGCCCATGTCGGAAACGACTTCGGTTGAACCACGGCAGATATAGTCGGCGATGATGCGGCCGGTGATGGGCCCCAGGTGGATGCCCTTGGTGGTGTGCCCGGTAGCCAAAAGGACGCCTTCTCGGCCGGGGACCGGGCCGATGATGGGTTTGCTGTCGGGGCTCAGGGGGCGGGAACCGGCAAGCTGCTGGACCAACCCGGCTCGCTCCAGGTCCGGAAAGACGTCTATGGCCCGCTGAAGGAGTTCCAACCGGGCAGTTTCGGTGGGCTGGTTGTCAAACTCCTCTCCCCAGAAAAGCTCTTTCTCGTCATAGTCCCGACCGCCGGTGCTGCCGACGCTGGTCAAACCGTCCAAGCGGCTGATCATGTGACCGCGCTTGGGAGAACTGATCAGCACGGAAAGGGGTTCGCCTGGGTAATTGAGCAAGAGGCGCTCACCCTTCATGGGGCGGACCGGAACGGGAAAGGCCAGCCAGGGAGTGAAAGCCCGGCTCCAGGTACCAGCGGCCACCACCACTGTGCTGCAGGGTATGTCCCCGGAGGCGGTCTTTACGCCGGTAATCGTGGGGCCGCTGGTCACCAGGCCGGTTACTTCCCGTTGCAGGATGCTGGCGCCTTTGAGTTCTGCGCTCCGGCCCAGGGCCAGGTTGAGGCGGTAGCTGTCCAACTGGGCGGACTCGTCCTCGTACACGGCGCCGACGATGGAAGGGGAAAGGCGGGGTTCGATAGCGTGGACTTCCCGGGCGTCAATCCAATGCATCTTTACGTGGGGTTGCTGCCAGACCATCAAGCCCTTAATCAGGTCTGCCTCCTCGTCGTCCAGGGCCAGCCGGAGAGAAGGGCGGCGCTGGTAGAGCAGGTCCATGCCTGTGGCGGCTTCCAATTCAGGAACTAACTGCGGAAACTCGGCGTAAGCGGCCCGGGCCATCTGGAAGGACTCCCCGGGGGAGAACTCGGCGCCCAGCAGGCTCAGGGAACCGGTAGCGTGGGCAGACGCCCCGCTGCCCATGGCTTCCCGCTCCAGGAGGATCACATTGACGCCTTCCCGGGCCAGGTAATAGGCCACCGAGCAGCCCACCACACCGGCGCCAATCACAACTACGTCGGCACTCTCAGGCAAACTCCTGCCCTCCTATGGTAGTTTTCGGGATTATCACCGTGAGCCGCAAGGGTGTCAATCGGGGTGTATTATCTAAATGGACTATTAGATTTCATCATTTGAGAATATCCGATCCCCACAATCAGGAGATTCCTCATGGACATCACCAGGCGTATCGGTGAATACGTGACCCACGCTGGCATCGAGGACTTCCCGCCCGAAGCGGTCATAGCGGCCAAGGGGGCAATTATGGACTGCCTGGCGTGTATGCTGGCCGGCAGCCGGGAATCGCTGACGGACATCCTTTGCCGCTACGTTGCCGCCGAGGGCGCCGCTCCTGCCGCCAGCGTCGTGGGTCGGGGATTCAGGACATCGGCGGCCAACGCTGCCCTGGTGAACGGGGCTATGGCCCACGCCCTCGACTACGATGACATTACCCACATTACCAAGACCCACCCCACCGCCGTCCTGTTGCCCGCGGCCCTTGCGGTATCCGAGGAGACCGGGGCTACCGGACAGGAGATGCTGCTGGGCTACATGGCCGGGTTCGAGGTGGCCTGCGGCGTGGGCGAGGCCCTGAGCGAAGCCTATTACGATGACCTGGGCTGGCATCCCACCGGCCCACTGGGAGCCATCGGTTCGGCGGCGGCAGCCAGCAAAATAATGGCCCTGGACCCGGAACAGACGGCCATGGCCATCTCCCTGGCCGCGTCCCAGGCGTCGGGACTGAGGCAGAACTTCGGCACCATGACCAAGCCCTTCCACGCCGGGGATGCCGCCCGGGCCGGCGTAGTATCGGCCAGGCTGGTACGGGACGGCTTCACCGCCAGCCAGGACGCCCTGGAAGGACGGTTCGGGTTTATCCGGGCCTTCTCCGGCGGTCAGGGCTTCAACAGCGAGCAGGTGGTGGAGAACCTGCAGAACAAATGCTACCTGGTGGAATCGGGCATCGAAATCAAGAAGTATCCCTGCTGCGGCAGCGCCCACCTGGCCCTGGATGCCACCTTTAACCTGCTGTCCCAGGGCGCCATCGACCCGCAGGCGGTAGACAAGATCGAGGTAATGGTGGACTTCGACCCGCCGCGCTCGTTAATCCACTCCCGCCCGATGTCGTCGCTGGAAGGGAAGTTCAGCATGCAGTATTGCCTGGCTGCCGCCCTGCTGGACCAGCGGGTGGGGCTGCAGTCCTTTTCCGACGAGCAAGTGTTGCGTACTGATGCCCAGTCGCTGATTCCCCGCATAGATATGCGCCGCATCCCGGGCAACGAGGGCAAGCCAAGTTGGACAGAGGGCTATAACGAGGTTGACGTACACCTGAAGGACGGCACTGTGCTCCGGCAGCAGGCGCACCGGGCCAGTAGCGGCGCCCTGCGCGGTGTAACCGTGGAGGACATCCTGGAAAAATTTAGGGACTGCGCGTCGCAATCCCTGTCCGAAACAACGGCCGCGGAAGTCCTGTCCCGCCTGGACAGGCTGGAGGAGGCGGAACCGATCAGCGGTTTGGCGAACCTGCTCCGGGGGTGAGGTTATTGGACGGCGCCAGACATAGCGGGAATCAGTTTAGGGAACCTTTGCGAGAGTTCCTTCCCCCTTGATGGTGGAAGGTAACCTTGCTTGCAGATTATGGCCTCCAAATGGAAAGTCGATTCCCCCTCTCACAACACTGAACAGGTAAACTAGCACCGATGGAAACAGCGGCTCATTTTTCTTCAATTAGCGTAGCAGCAATAACCGTACTGGGGTTGCTTTGGGCCGGCTGGATGCAATTGCGCAAACACCGAAACCGGAGACGGGACAGGCTAATCGCTTTGTTGCGTATTTGTGCAGCACCATCCCAATATTGGCCCAACTACCTGCCTGAATGCCCTTCAGTGGAATTAACCCCAGCACATCATTTGGGTATGAACGAAAGCCACAGAGTAAGCATCAATCACATTCTGGTAGGCGATGAAGTCCCTTCGCAGGGTAAATGGTGGAAAGGCAGGAAAAAGCCACTGGCAGTAATCAGTTTCTCGACTTCAACCAATCCACTCGCCATTGTCCCTGATAAGCAAAAAGAAGGACAAAGAATCCAAACCAAGTCACGGGCCTACCCCGACTATGGTTTCATATTGGGATTTAATTTGTCGTTGCTTGATTCTCCAGACAGCCACGACCTTGCTTCCAACAATTCTTTCCTGCTCAGGAACATTCTCTCGAAGTGCCACTGGGTGACTGCTGGCCCACACCAAAAGCTGATGTGGTTCCCCTACGCCATTACCTACACCACCTGCGAAAATCCCCGTGGGAATTGTGTGCAGTTTTGCTCTCGAATAGCTTCAAGAGGGCACGGGGCGCAGATTCGGGCTTTAGGGTGGGATGATGGTGATGGCGTCAGAGCAACGTACAACAAAGCAGAACGACTCTTTGTATCGTCGGGAATCGTACCCGAACATCCGATATGGGCAGAGAGTCATAGCAGGACAGAAGGCCCTCAGAGAGTTCGCCAACTGGTATATGATGCCTTGGCAGAGACTATCGGGACAAATTGCGAAAGGCTTGCTATCCCTAATCCTAAATGGGGTAACATTTTCCCCCTTCCCATTGCGCCTGAAACAGTAATTCGAGAATTGGGCTGGGTGTTGCATCGGCAACTGCCTTCAGACGAATGGGAATTCGTCCACCAATGCCGAGTACGGCTGACAGAATGGGGCTATCAGGGAGTGCGTTACAATCAACCGTTATGCCCCTATCCAACAAATAATATTGCCAGCTAGAAAGTCATACAGTCGTTCCAGAACGAATGGGATGTAAAGAAGACCAAGTTTCCGTTCAGAGAGGAATGGGCAGACGCCTGTCAAGACATTATCCGGGATACCTTCCCTTTAACATTGTTGCCCCTGCCGGAAGGTTCTGAGTCGCACTGGTTGCCAGCAGAACAACGAGATTGGGGTGAGGTGGTTCAATGAAAAATCCTGCAGAGGAGCACAACCAACGATGAAACAGTGTCGCTTGGACTTTTTCATCAGTTTGGCGACTTATGCAACAATATCGACTTTTTCCGCAAATCCAACCTTCCCCCATCAAGGGGGAAGAGACTACGGACCAGGGGCCGGTTTGTAAACCGGCCCTGGCACGTTTTCACCCCCGGCAGAACCTTCACGCGCTGGTGAAAATCTCGTTGGCAATGTCCATCGCTTCCCGGGCGAAGGGTATTCCGGCATATAACGTCATGTGGCCGAACACCTCGATAATCTGGTCCTGCGTATACCCGATGTTCAGGGCGCCACGGATGTGGCCCCGCAGGGGACCATGGCGGCCCAGGGTCGCCAGGCAGGTCATGGTGCAGAGGCAGCGGCTGTTCAGGTCCAGCCCTGGCCGCGTCCAGGTAGCTCCCCAGTAGTATTCTCCGGTAGTACGTCCCAACTCCACCTCAGCTTGAGTAGGGGGAGCCGGCCGGGCCGGGCCGCCGGTTCCCATGTAGTTGCGGCGGTACTCCTCGCCCCGCTGGAACAGGCTGTCGGGGTCTTCATTGCCGTCGTGGATGCGGGCTGGCGTGAAGTCTATCCCGCGCTCGTCAAAAACCGCCTTGCACAGCGTCAAGGCCTGGATTCCGGCCGGCGCTCCACTGTACCAGGTGTCGTGAATGATCAGTTCCACGACCTGTTCCGGCGTCAGTCCTATGTTCAGCGCATTGCCCAAGTGCCGCTTCAGCTGTACTTCGCGGTTCATTACTATGAGGCACGACAGGGTGATCATCTCCCGCTGCACCGGCGTCAGCGCCGGACGCCTCCAAATGGTGCCGAACAGGCCCTCGCCAAGTATCCTCTCCAGGTCCGGTGCGATGTCCCATGCTCCCGGCGACGACCCGCCGGTGATTTGCCCGCCGCCAAACATCCTCCGCGTTTCCTGACCACGTTCGTAGCGGTCGTCCAGTTCACTCATAGCGTTCCTCCATAGTGCGTGTGTACCGATTCCAAGCGCGTTCCAATCGCCGACAGTGTACGGCGGCATACCGGCAGGCGCAACGACTCCACCTGGCCTGCCATGGGTTTCCCTAAGCTGCTCCCTCGCTCATTTGAACCACCGTGTCCTTAACCACCGTGTCCTGCCGCCTGGGCATAGCCCGCCGAAGGAATGGCAGTTCAGTGGGGCTCCCATCAAACCCAAAACACGGGCAGGCTAATTGCGCCAATATTGTGGGTATTCTCAACAGGGGACAAGAAAGGAGTGCCCCTTCGGGCCCTATCGGCATTTGTAGCCGATGAATAATCTGGCGCCTAACCTGCGGCGCAGGTGAAGTCCACGGCCAACCGATCGGTTAGCGGCGGGCCATCGTCAGGCTCTGTCATGTCCCGGTCGAAGACCCGTACCGGCGAGTTGCCGGCCAGATCCTCAAGTTGGCGCTCGACTATCAGTTGGTGGCGGCCTTCAATCCAGGGCGATTCCGGCGCGAATAACCAGCTTCCCTCGCCTCGTCCGGTTTCCACGCTGCCGGATACCGGTGTCCCAAGGGGGCCGCTGACCCAAAGGCATCGCTGCAACAGGGCATAGTCCAGGGGACGCTCGAACTCCACCGCCAGGGGTTCCAATGAACCGGCGGCGGGAACGCGAAGCTTCCACCGTTGGGGGTCAATCCGCAGCCTGACTTCCGGCCCTACCTCGTAACGACGTTCGGCGCCTGCTTTAAGCGGTCGGCCCTTGGCATCGCGAAAATCGGGGTCGATGAACAGCCGGAAGGGAACTCCCTCAATCAGGGGGTAACCAACTTCCAGGTTAGGGACCAGGCCGTGCTTGATCCGGGCCGGGTCCAGCAGCAAGGTCAGACGTTGTCTGGAACGGTCCCATAGTTCCGGGTCCATGGGAACGAAAACGCCGTCCAGGGGTTCCTGCGTATCGTCCCGGCATACCCGGATGGCCTGCTCAGCCCTGCCATCACTCATCGGTTCGGAGAACTGCACGTAGAATTTGAGCAGGTTAACCGGAACCTGTTCAACATCGGGATAGATGGCGACGACGCTGGCAGCAGGAGCGGACTCCACCGCAGGCCGCTGGATGTTCCAGAATCCGGGGCTATCGGATGTTCCGCCGACCAGGGGATGGTACACCAGCAGGGAGTAGCGCATTCCGGCAATAAAGGGGAAGCGGGGGATAAAGTAGACCGAGTAGACCGACTCACCGGACAACTCGAACCGCCCGGCAGCGGCAGGGATGGCCCCGGGTTCCACTCCGGATTTTACGCCGGATTTTACGCCGGATTCCAGGGCCTCGGAGGTTAGCAGGGCCAGACACCGGTTTAGCTCACCGGCGTCCAGCCCTTCGAGTACGCCAAGTTCGGCAACGGTCCAGCCGCTGACCTTCAGCGAGTCCTTTCCGCGATAGTCGCACCAGGTCAGCGCCAGGTCATGTGATTCCGTATCGGGGCGTCGGGTCACAGGGTCACAACTCGTCGACACCGTAGGTATGCAGGTGGATACCCCCTTCTGAATCTTCCTGGAGCATGACTACGCTGTTGTCGCTCAGGTTGGCCATGCGCCTGACGCCTTCGTGGGGCAGAATCTGGCGGGGCACGCCCACCGGCGGGGTTACCGGATCAGCCGGACTCTGGTCCAGCGACTGGTCGGGCACGAGCAGCGGACCCTGGCTTTCAATATCCACGCAGGCAATCTTGATCAGCGGGTGCCGGTCGTTAGCCACCAGCAGGTATTCTTCATCGCCGTGTTGGTAGGAAACCAGGTCCAAAGGCCGGTTGTGGGCGCCCAATTCAGCCACCGTCTTGCCGTGGGCCAATTCGCCGGGCTTGAAGTCGCTGACGGAGAACTGCACCACCGGCGTGCAGGTGTAGCTGGCCAGGATGCTGTTGTTCCCCTGGTAGGGGACGAAGGCGCGAATGGGCGCCGCAGTTTCGTACCGGCCGTGGGAAACGTGGAAAATCTCCAGGGAATTGGAGTTGGTATCGCCGTTGAAGGGGAAGGGAATGCGCCGCAAGGTGGACGAGAATTCCTCGTTGGAAGTGCCCGCTACCACCAGCAGTCCATCAACATAGGACATATCGGTGATGGTCACCGTTCGCAGTTTGACGCGGGTAACCTCCCGCGGGTCGTCTTGGTCAGCGGCGTCCTCGATGGCCGTTTGGGAGAAGCCGATGTTCTCCAGGGACACGTCGGAG
Source organism: Geodia barretti (assembly GCA_030341885.1). Lineage (NCBI taxonomy): Eukaryota > Metazoa > Porifera > Demospongiae > Tetractinellida > Geodiidae > Geodia > Geodia barretti. The sequence continues at coordinate 46,608 of CASHTH010000564.1, forward strand.
ATGCCACCGTTCCCACCGTTCCCACCGTTCCCACCGAGCCGGATTATGACCGGAACCCCCGCGTCGCCGCTGCCCCGCATGACCGACAGATAGACGTTTTGGGACCAGGGATGGACCGCCATGTCGCGAATTTGAACGTCTTCGCGGGAGCAGCCCAAGTACCCGGCCAGGGAAGTGTCCAGGTTCTCCAGGTCAATCGCGCTCGATTCGCTGGCTTCTACTTCGCTGGCTTCTATTTCTCTGGCCCGTGGGGAGTCACCCGCATCAATCGCGAAAATTGCGGCTCCAACGTTGTCCCCCACGAACAGGACGCCTTCCGGCCCGAAGGCCAGGGGGCCAACCGATTTAATGTCCGGAGACCCTATTGCCAGACCGAGTTCTTCCATTGCCGTGGCTTGATCTACCATCTTATCCTCTTATCCTCCCATGCTGTGGCCGTATCATATAGGCCGAATTCGGGTATTCTGTCGGATTACCGTGAGATTCTGGGGGTAAAAGCCTAGTATTCGTTGCCAGTTTAGCATTCCCGGCCCGCATTCACCACCGCCCTGAATTCCCTGACGCAAATGGCCTCTGTTGGCGTGGTCTGCAGCTACTCCCAAGCATTGCTCCTCAATCCGCCCATAATTGACCCCGTTCAGAGCATCGGGCTATATTGAATAAAACCTCACTGTTGGAGTGCAGCTATGACCAGCCCTGCCGACCTCAAGATGACCATCGGAGACCTTCTGAACCGCCAGGCGGACCGGTTCGGTGACCGAGACGCCCTGGTCCACGTGGACTGGGATCTTCGCTACACCTGGAGCCAGTTCAGGGAAGAGTGCGAAAGCATTGCCCGCGGCCTGATGGCCCTGGGCATCAACAAAGGCGACCACGTAGCCCTCTGGGCCACAAACTACCCCGAGTGGGTCATTGCCCAGTTCGCCACTGCTCAGATAGGGGCAGTGCTGGTTACAGTTAACCCGGCCTACCGCACTCATGAACTGGAATACCTGCTCAGCCAATCGGACGCTGCCGCCCTCATGCTCATAGGCAACTTCCGGACTTCCGACTACGTTGGAATGCTGCAAGAGGTGGCGCCCGAGTTGGCCCATTCGTCGCCAGGCCAACTCCGGTCGGACAAGTTCCCCGTACTCCGCAACGTGATTTACATCCCACCCCACGACGGCACGAGCACGGCGCCCCCCTCGGGCATGTTTTCCTGGCATGACCTGCGGGGCCTGGGCGGAGAAATCACCCCGGAGGCTTTGGCCCAGCGCCAGGCGGATTGTCACCCGGATGACGTCATCTGCATCCTGTACACCTCGGGCACCACCGGCAACCCCAAGGGCGTCATGCTCACTCACCACAACCTGGTGGCCAACGCCACTTACACCAAGGAGGGCCTCCTGTTTACCGAGGAGGACCGCCTCTGCATTCCGGTGCCCTTCTACCACTGCTTCGGCTCAGTCCTCGGCACCCTGTGCTGCGCCACCGCCGCCGCCGCCATGGTGGTCCCCTCCGAGTACTTCGAACCCGAAAAGGCCCTGGTGGCGGTGGAAAAGGAGCGATGCACCGCAATCCACGGTGTACCCACCATGTTCATCGCCGAGTTGGAGCACGCCAACTTTGACCAGTTCGACCTCGGCTCCCTCCGCACCGGCATCATGGCCGGCTCTCCCTGCCCCATTGAGGTCATGCGCCAGGTAATCGACCGCATGGGTTGCCGGGAAATGACCGTCGGCTACGGCCTGACCGAGGCGGCCCCCATAATCACCCTGACCAGGTCCGACGACGCTATCGAGCGGCGGGTGTCCACTGTGGGTACCGCCGTTCCCTACGTTGAGGTGAAGATTGTAGACCCGGACACCGGGGAAGAAGTGCCCGTCGGAGAGCAGGGCGAGCTGTGCTCCCGCAGCTTCATGAACATGAAGGGCTACTACAAAATGCCGGAAGCCACCGAGGCGGCCATCGACGCTGATTCCTGGCTACATACCGGAGACCTGGCCACCGTGGACGCCGACGGTTACTTCAAGATCACCGGACGCTCCAAGGATATGATCATCCGCGGCGGGGAGAACGTCTATCCCCGGGAAGTCGAGGAATTCCTCTATACGAACCCCAAGGTGGCCGACGTCCAGGTAATTGGTGTCCCCGACCAGCGTTTCGGAGAGGAAATTATGGCCTGGGTGTCGCTGCGGGCAGGGCAGGAAGCCACCGAGGAAGAGATAATGGACTTCTGTCGAGGCCGGATCGCCCACTATAAGGTGCCCCGCTACGTCAAGTTCGTGTCCGAGTTCCCCATGACCGTCACCGGAAAAATCCAGAAATACGTCATGCGGGAGGTCTCCATCCAGGAACTGCAACTGGAAGGCGCCGCCAACATCGAGACCGCCTAGCAAGCTGCTTGCCCAGGGCGATTGGATAAGGGCCGTGTGTCGACTCGGCCACTTCCTTAACCCACTCCGCAAGCAGCAAACAACCTGCCTTCCACTCCTGCTAAGCCCCCACCACCCTTACGCGGTGGTTGTTGCTGTCGGCGTTATTCTCAAAATTGCTGACTACGATTGGCAGTTCCTTTCTTTCGTAGTTGATAACTAAGCTGCTAATTCAGGCAAGTAAAGGCTAACGATATAAATACGAGGGTTTCTTTCTAAAATGGGCAAATAGGATACACTGATTCAGCAGCTGGTTATGGAGCATCAGTGACAGATAGCTACAATGAATATGGTATACGGAATTTGCCAATAATGATCGGAGCTTTAGCGAAGTACCAAGCCAAGCTAATAGGCGCAATATCGGGTGACGGAATTTATGCTTACCGTGGCCAGCAAGATTACGACTGGCCCTTGCATTCGGCAGCTACACGCAGGTTGATCAAGGAACACGGTCAGGAAGCATTGGACGACCCCGATTTTACCCAGTCATATATTGGCTACCATCGAGATGTGTTCCTTGACCCTGCGCGTACACGGGGGTTTGGGCACGAACGAGGGCGGCGCTTGACCGACATAGAGTTGTTAGCGAAGTTGCAGCACTTTGGTGCAGCTACTGGACTCCTCGACTTTACTTGGAACCCACTTGTAGCCTTGTGGTTCGTGTGCGAAGACTACTCCATTGACGGCAAACTATACGCGATCAACACCAACGATCCGCTAAGAGTATCTAGGGTTCCCACCGACGAAAGCAGACAGAATGTTGCCGACATCTTCACGAATCAGTCAAACCTCCCGACATTGTATTATTGGGAACCAACAGCAACCGGAGAGCAT